>ML844281.1:7958-19049 GCA_009831015.1 Picea engelmannii | reverse complement strand
GGATAGAGGATTTGAGCACATTATTGAGCTAGAGGAAGGGGCCAAACCAGTGATCACCACACCATACAGACATCCCAAGAAATACAAAGACGAGATAGAAAAGGCCATCAAGGAACTTCTGGACATGGGACACATCAGGCCCAACAGTAGTCCTTTTGCTTCTTCAGTAGTATTGGTGAAGAAGAAGGATGGCACTATGAGGATGTGCATTGACTTCAGGGCCTTAAATAAAAAGACCATCAAAAACATGTACCCAATACCAAGGATTGATGAACTGTTGGACGAATTGCATGGGGCCGTCTACTTCACTAAGATTGACCTTCGTTTTGGCTATCATCAAATCAAGATGAGGGAGGAAGACATCTCAAAAACAACTTTTAGATGTCACTACGGTCATTATGAGTTTCTGGTGATGTCCTTTGGGTTAACCAATGCCCCTGCGACGTTCCAGTCATGTATGAACCATGTATTCAACAAGCAGCTAAGGAAGCACCTGTTGGTATTCTTTGATGACCTGCTTATCTACAACAAGACATGGGAGGAGCATCTTAGGCATTTGGACCAGATTTTGTCAATTATGGAGGAATAGTCGCTATATGCTAAGGAGTCCAAATGTGAGTTTGGAATGACGGAGGTCCTTTATCTAGGACACATTATTGGAGCAAAAGGGGAACAGGTACATCAGGAGAAAATTGAAGCCATCATGGAATGACCCACTCCTAAGACACTCACAAAATTGAGATTTCTGGGAATGTGCACATATTATAGGAAGTTTGTCAAGGGGTTCTCTCAATTGTGTGCACTCTTGACCGATTTGACTAAGAAGGGAGCATTCAAGTGGGATGAGGAGGCTCAAAAAACGATGGACAAGATGAAGAAGGTGATGAGTACGTGCCCAGTCTTAGCCCTTCCAGATTTCAGTCTCCCATTTACCTTGGAGTGTGATGCATCCGGGGAAGGAATAGGGGCCGTACTGATGCAGAAGAGGCACCCTCTTACCTACGAGAGCCGGAAGCTCCAGGGTCCTAAGTTACTCTACAACATTTATGACAAAGAAATGCTGGCTATCATGCATGCACTAGCCAAATTACGGCAGTACTTGGTAGGTGCTAGGTTTGTTGTCAAGTCAGATCATAAGAGTCTCAAATACTTATTGGAACAGAAGGACTTGAACGAGAGACAACAAAAATGGGTAAGCAGAATACAGGTCTATGACTTTGACATTGAGTTTGTCAAAGGGAAGAACAATGTGGTGGCTGATGCCTTATCCAGGAGACCCTCCATCCTTGCCATAACAGGGGTAATAGTTGATTGGAAGGACCAACTAGTGATGGAGTATGCAGAGGATCAGTTTGCGTGCCAACTACTGGACGGACAGGTACAAGATGAAGATTTCAAGGTTATTAATGACCTCATCTACTACAAAGACCGAATGTTCTTGGTTTCTGGATCGGCCTTCAAGGCCAAGGTATTGCAGGCATGTCATGACTCACCAATGGTGGGACATCAGGGGATCAGCAAGACGTACATATAGGTGAGAGAAAGATTCTCTTGGAAAGGACTCAAGGAGGATGTGATTAGGCACGTCAAAGAGTCTACGACATGTCAGGCAAACAAGGATGAGCACACGCACCCAACAGGACTTTTGCAACCCTTGCCCATTCTAGAGCACAAATGGGAAAGCATATCCATGGATTTCATCACCGGGCTACCAAAGACGCAAGGGAAGGACTGCATATTTGTAGTGGTGGACAGGTTAACGAAGTTTGCACACTTCTTTGCCATAGCTACCGACTTCAGTGCATCACAGGTGGCCGAACTGTTTTTCAGGGAGATTTTCAGGTTGCACGACCTACCCAAGACCATTGTCAGTGATAGGGATAGCAGGTTTATGAGTACGTTCTGGCAGGAGTTATTCAGGTTGGTTGGTACGGCCTTGACCCCTAGCACTAGCTATCACCCTCAGACAGATGGACAGACAAAGATAGTCAACAAGTGGGTGGAGGGCTATCTCAGAAACTATGTGGCAGGGCAATAGAAAGCATGGGTCAGATGATTGCATTTGTGAGAATATTGCTACAATACCACCCAGCATATGTCCATTAGCATATCACCATTCAGAGCTTTGTATAGCTATGATCCTTTATCATTTGTAGAGATTGCATTCGGTGACAGCAGGGCATCGATGGTACAGGATTGGATACAGCAGAGCCAAGACATTCTCAGGGAATTGAAGGATCATCTACAGAGGGCACAAAACCAGCAGAAGGTCCAAGCAGACAAGCACAGAGTTGACCGGACTTTTGAGGTTGGCGATTTAGTCTATTTGAGGCAGCAACCGTACAGGCAGGTTTCCATTAAAAGAAGCGGAGCGGAGAAATTGTAGCCACGTTTCTTTGGACCCTACAGAGTCAGCAGGAGGATAGGGGGCCGTAGCTTACGAGCTGGAGCTTCCACAGGGCAGCAAAATTCACAACGTTTTTCATGTCTCGTGCCTTAAGAAAGCCCTCGGTCAACGCATCAGGCCTATTGAGGTATTACCCCCCATGGATGAGGAGGGACAACTTGTTTTGATTACGGAGGAGGTACTAGAAGTCCGAGAGAAGAGGCCTAGAAACTGAAGCATCAAGGAGTACCTGATCAGGTGGAAGGATTTACCCATTGAGGATGCCACTTGGGAGCAAGAGCACGTGGTAAGGGAAGCAGGTTTGGAATTGCTTGAGGACAAGCAATTTCAAGCAGGGGAGATTGTAATGTCCCCCACCTCTTAGAGAGGTGATGAGGAGAATCAGTGGTCTGGGCACCCCCACTAGGTCATAGTCTCTCACTGAGGGGGGTAAGTCAACGAGGCTAAAGTTATATTTTTAAGTTGACTTAAGAAAGGACAGGGATAAAGGAGTAAAAGATAACTCAACAGAAGAATAGAAGATTAACCCTGGGAGTTAACCTAACTCAACAGAGGATTAGAAGGAAAAGTATAAGTAAGAGGCTGGGGCGCACCTGTTAGTCATTCTGGTTTTAGTATAGTGTTTGCTATTGCTCTTGAGCATTCAGTTTGGGGGTTTTGCTGTACAAACCCTTGTGAGCAACTCAGTGGTGAAATATCCACTCACCTTGTTCCGTAGCTTGGTCTCGGGGATGAAAGACTCCTCCACACCATTCTATTCTCAGCTCATCTCCATCTAGCGTTCCAGAAGTGAGCAGGCCATACTATTCTTGTGATTCCAGCAAGGGCACACCATCATCTAGAGGGAGGTTCGATCCAGCTTATCTAGAGGGCCAGTGGCCATTCCGACACTTGGGTTTTGTTTGCAGGGGCAAGACCATCAGTTTGAGGGTTTTTTCTGGAGGGTTATCATCATCATATATTTATCTGCAGATTGGGACGTCTTGGAGGCAAAAGGGGCGTTCTGTGATTCAGTAAAACTCAGATCTAGGAGGCTATACTTAGAATTTGAGTCTGATACTTCTCCCATAGGGTTCACATAGCCCGATCTACATTCTTGGAGAGTTTCATGCCATTTGGAGGTGTATTTCTTCAGGGACGAGTTGCCTAGGGTTTCAGTTATTTAGGAGGGCGCAACTTCCTTAGAAGATTCAACAGTTGGAGAGGTTTGCCTTGGACGTTGGGCTTGAAACTTCAGGAGGTGGATCCCACTGCCCTGATCTTTTATCTGATCGAGTTTGGGCTCATTCGGAGCATTCTTCCATCAGGGCTGAAGTATTGAGGGTTTCAGTCTTCACTTAGAGCGTGGCACTCTTTAGCTGGAGGGGTTGGCATTCGGATCTGCTTGGTATTGGTCTTCATTATTTATTCATCCTTTGGGGCCTTCTTTTGTATTGACGGGAGCATTTTGTAGCAGCTCATATCTATTGTTTGTACGACCATCTGAGGTTTCTGCCAGATCGGTCATCTTTGTATTGATCCAACATTACTCATAATAAAAAGGTCAGATCTTTGCTTGTGCTTCTATATTTTGTATGTATTGTGATCTTCATGTGTTGGATGAATCTTGTATGCTTTTAATAACTCAATAAACACCTGCACATCAACAAATCAGTGGTAGTTAGTGATTCCAAGCAAAAAATTTGGCTTGGGATCATTACACAAATTCCATATACTCCCAAGCAAAAACCACAATATCAAGAATGAACCTCCCTTGAACAAATCCTGTTTGCTCCTGATGAACCACATACATCATCACTGAGTCCATTTGTAATGCCAAAGCCTTGGCCATAATTTTATAAGCACTAGTGAGCAAGGTGATAAGCCTCTAGCCACCAATGAAATCCTTGGCTACATTCTTCGGGATAAGCTTGATTAGCCCCTAGTTGAGAAATTTAGGCAATTGACCAATAGAAAAATGTCAGAGGCCAAAGAGAAAAAGTCATCACCAATAGTATCCGACATGACCTAGTAGAGCTCACAAGGAAGCCCATTCATGCCTGGGAATTTACCATTCTGCATAGAAGACAATGCAACAAAAAGATCTTACTTAGAAAATTCTTTGTCCAACCTGTTCCTATCACCACAAGAAACCTTGCAGGGAGCCACATTGCAATAGGCATCTCTAGTAGCTACCACTCCATCTGTCAAAGCATAAGGAGAAAATGTATTTTGAAAGTGGGAACTAAACGTACCTTAGACCTTAGCAGGATCCTCAACAAAAGAACCATTAGTGTGGTGCAACCCAAGCACCCTCTTTGTTGTGACCTTCTGCTTGAGAAAGTCAAGATAGAACTTGTAACCCTCATCCCCCACCTGAATCCACTGAGGATGGGAGTGGACTCGAGCACTCTTGGCTGTATATGTTAGAAATAAAGAGATGTGCTCGTTTTTCCGTAGATAATATAGCAATATTGTCACCCAACCATAGGCGGAAGCCACCCCTGAGCACCTTAACCTTGACAGATAGAATAATTCCAGAAGCAAACCCTTAGAACCAATAGCCAACCAAGGTAGCATGCATCTCTCCAAAGCTAGTGCACCAATCAAAAAGTCCAAACCATAACCAAATCAGAAAGTCCAAACCATAACCAAAGACCAAAATCCCAGTTGCATTAGCTGCAATTGCACTTCCTCTCCAAACTTGCGCACTACTAGTCTTTATGAAGTTGTGAGAGTGTGAATGACAAATGAGCTCTAACGCCCTCTTATTTATAGTGCTTGTTATCCCCACTTTTAGGGATAACTAGGAGATTATGTCTCAAGGCCCGCAGGTCCTAGACATGGAGTACCGAGAGCTAGATCGACTTAAGCATGGCCTTGGAGGGCTCATCTTTTCTCTCTTCCAGCGCCTCTACTTTGCCATCAGCAAGAACATCCATCACCATCGGCTTGGTCTTGTGTCGGAGATGGTTTTTGCTCCATGAGATAATGAGTCCGGGTATCATGGTATGTGTTACTCTGATCCTCAAAACCTTTGAATATGTGCATTCAATTCCTTTTATTTCTAACGAATGCTTGGATCTTATACTTGTCCACTTGACCATGTCTGGGGGGAATGACAGGATGCCCTAGCAAGCCTGTGCCCATAGGTTTTGGTTTGCCACTGGGGGGATTTCTGAAAAGCCATCGTCCACTCCTTTCATATTACCACTTTTTCATCCTACTTCCCGATCATCTACCCCATTTCATTTGTCCAGGCATTGGGTTGGCCAATCATTTAAGGGTTGCACCTTACCTTGTGGGAAGAAGGGGCTAAAGGCTCAGAAGGTAAAAGCAAGCTGGCAAAAGATAAAAGCCTAAAAATAAAACCTCGAGATGCTTCGCCCAGGGATCCCTGAGAAAGCAGTAAAAGGCTTCTCAGCAAGAAACAAGGGGGACGCATAAAAAATTAAAACAAGACTTAGTCTGAGGATAGGGGGTCTCATCACGAGCCAACCTATTAGGTCCATGGGTACCTAGCAGTATGACACTACTAGCAGTTGGTTACCACGACAGGGTAGTGACTCTTGGTTGCATGGCCAAGAGAAAGGGGGTCTCATCACGAGCCAACCTTCTCATTTCTGTGAAAGTACTTGTGGGTCACGCTGTCACCACTGGTCACCACGCTAGGGCAGTGTCCCCTGATTAACTTCTTGAAGAAAAAGCAATAAGAATAAAGAATAAAAGGCATGAATGGGCTTGGAAACAATTGCATCCAGGACAGGTGCAACTCGCCTTCTACAAAGGCACCCACAGGTAAAGCTTTGCATTCCCCTGCTTTCACTGCACCCATTGTCATGACGTCCCTTATCCACATCACCCACTTACATGGCTTAGAGGAAGTCTTTTCCGGGAACTCTCCTTTTCCAATGGACACTAGCCCAATAGGACACCCTGTCACTTTCCCCAAACTTGTATTGCAGGCTTGTATAATGTCTTTGAGCTTTTAATTGGGGGTATAGGGGTTTTATGCACATGTTTAATAATATTGATGATGAGATGTGATTGACATTGCTATGATCCCTGTGACTTATGAGCCCATGGAGGGAGTAGCTGTTGATGTGCAGGATCATGCCCGACGGACAGGTACCATGTTGGACAGGTACACATGGGGAGATGATCAGTTCGGACCTCCATGGGGTTGAAGAGCCCCAGCAGATGGATGCGGAGACCCCAACAGGGGGTACAGATAGGACATAGGGGTTTGCACCAGAGAGAAGGACTTCTTGCAGAGGCACCCTGGCAGAGCTTGACCTAGGGGGACTGTGCCCTTTTCAGTGGAATGTTGACCTTAGAAGGCCTAGGATGTCACCCAGGAGGTTCATGATGTCACCCTTTCTTCATGAGCGTTTTGGCAGATGGACAGGGTAGTTTGGCACGTGTGGCGGCTTGGAGAAGCCTAAGGAGGGCTAACATCTTGCTTCAGGAGGCTGCATTTGCCCTCAAAGGGGCTAACGTCACCCTGGAAAGGGGATGACGTCCTTCTATTGCTTGATTAGGGTTTTAATTTGAACATTTAATGTAAAACAATATGATTTTAGTATTTTGGCCTTGTCGGCCTTTTCATGACCTAAAAAGTAAAATTAGGTCATGGTACTGTATAAATTGAGGGTTTTAACATTCATTTTTTCATCATCTTTCACTCACTCATTAGTGAGGTCTGACATTTGTGCTTTCTTTGGAGTATTTGGCTGAAATTGTGAGGCGCACTTGTTGAAGGAAGTCTTTTCTTGACATTTTTGGCATTTCTCTTGGTGGAAGGTATTACAACTAGGGTTTGCTACTTGATTTCTTGGTTAAATGCAAGTGAATTTATGCAAAACTTCTTAATTGAATGGTTGTAGTATTATTTTTCTTGCATTTATGGTTATAAATTGCTGATCTAAACCCTAGGTGACAAGCACACATTGAAGGTCCTTGTCTCATGTCCTTGCCAAGGTTTTAAGCCATTTATTGAAGTGAGATAGAGCCTTGCCTTAGCAATAGTCTATTCTTTCTCTTCCATGCTAGCCATTTTTTTTATTGAGCTAAGAAGGAGAAAACGCATCAAGGCCTAGTTCCCCTACATCTTGGTGAGTCGATTTTCCCTAGGGTTTGCCCAGTAAAGCCTTGCCATAGCAACACGTTACTTGCAAACCTTCTTGTCTTGGTTCTATGCAATCTTTTGAGCTAGCCGTCTTGCCATTGAGCTAAGGAAGGAGAAGAGAGCACTGAGGCCTAGTTCCCCTACACCAAAGTGAACCTCTCTCCCCTAGGGTTTCATCCTTGAGGCCTTACCATAGCAACACCTCAAGGTTTAACTCTCTTGTCCTTACTCTTTACCATTATCATTTGATCCTTCATCTTCTGCATCCTTCTTTTGACTCCATATGCCCTAGGAACGCACTGATCTAAACCCTAGTGTGATTTCAAAACAACTTCTGATACTTTGAACAAACCCTAACTTTACTAACCCTAGCCTAAAACTAATCTTCTAACCCTATTTGCTGCCATCATCTTTTGCTATAAACACCTTTGTGCAACTATCGTTTTACTTTCAAAGCAATTGAATGGTTGGTCAAGGCATTGTTTAATGAAGTGTCAATTTGTCACATTGAATGCCAAGTTTCTTTAGCATTTATTGAGAAGTGATATTGTAACTATTGCTATTGTACAAACATTGACTTCATCAATATTTATTACTCAATTGCTTATTATCAGAAAGGTCATTGATTATATGAAGTACTAACCAAGCAAGCAAGCTTGCATATGCATCGTTTTATTGTTGCTTTGTCTCGGGCAGGTGATCTTATTGGTTATTACTTTCGGTTATCTTTATTGGCTATAAGCCAGACTTTCTGATCAGGTGGTGACTTGTGAGGGGGAATTTATCTTTGATCCTTTAAGCCTTCTTGCCTTCTCAAAACCCCAGGTCACCGGGGACGTCTCCCCTGGGCTTTACCTCCCTAAATAGAAAAAACCTTCCCATCGAGGTGACAATGGGTGGGATCGGTTCAGTTACGCTAGTTTGACTTCTTTTCATCAGTCTTTTATCCTAACTACAAACTGTGTGATAACATTTTGGTGCCGTTGCCGGGGAACCCAGACCATTCACCTAATTGCTGAACCTGGACCATTCACCTAATTGGGCCATTCTTCCGGCACTAATCACAATGCAACTTGGAGAGAATGAGTCTGCCTTAGGGAATGACTGTCCGGACCATTTCCTAATGGAAATGACTGTCCTGCACCAACCTCTTATAATGGACCATTCTTCGAAACTGCTCACAACTGTGAACTTCGAAAGAATCACTGCCCGAAGAGGCGGACCATTCTGCTTGACCACTACTCATAGTGACTGCCAAGAAGAATGACTGTCCTAGACCATTCCCCCACACTAGTCACAAGGGGAATCGCTGGCTATGGTACATCAACAATCTATCAGACCATTTTCATTACGAAAATGACTGTCCGATCTGGACCATTTTCCGAATTGGAAAATGACTTCCCATAAATGAATAACATATCAATGCTCCCTCCCACCCTAGGAGTAATCTCTTCCTTTTCCAATAAGGAAGTCATCTCCACGAGTACCAGCTTGTCCCTTAAGTACGCAAACTTTTCATCTTGGACAGAGGCTTTACCAAAATATCTGCTATCTGCTCATCTATGGAGATATATTGGAGAACAACTTCTCCCCTTTGGACTTTGGAGAAAATAATACTCGATCTCAATGTGCTTCGACCTGTCATGGAACAACTGGGTTCTCTGAAAGCTTCAGACAACTCTGATTATCACATTATATCACGGTCAAATCCACTACCTGATCAAACAGTCCAAAAAACAACTTACGGAGCCACACTGCTTCCATACAAGCATCAGAAGCTGCAATATACTATGCTTCTGCAATGCTTGAGTGCAACAGACTTTTGTTTCCTGCTAGCCCATGACATCGTGGCAAAGCTCAAACTGAAACATATCCAAGTAGCACTTCTTCTGTCATCTACACTCCCTGCCCAATCTGAATTGATAAATCCATGCAACTGTATATCATAACTCAAACGTCACACAAGACAAATATCCGGCTGAGTATTCTCTAAATACATTAACGAGCCAATCAATTGTCGATACAGAGACGGGTCTACTGAATCAGAGTCTCTCATCTTCTTTAGATCTGTCATCATGGGAGTTTGCCATAGATTTGCAATCCATCATCCCAGACTTCTGAAGAATCATTTCAATAAACTTCCTTTGTCATAGGAAGTTTTCACAATGCTTCTGTTGTACATGAGAGGCTTTGCACCAAGTTGCTTGAATCCATACAAGCTCTTCTTCTATCTTCATACATGGGTCTCTTTCTGGTATACCTCAAAATCTTGAGGTTGTTTTATATGCTTCTCCTTCAATTACTCTGTTGAGAAGAACAGTCTTTACACCCATCTGATGTAAACTCCAACCCATGGATATTGCAGGAGATATAATGGCTTAGGTATAGGTATGTCTGGTTACTGGAACAAGCTGTCATCATAGTCTTCTCCCTCCTTCTAGGAGAACCCTCTAGCCTTGAGTCTCGCCTTGTATCTCTCAATGCTGAAGTCTTTTTCACAATTTCTCACATACATTGTTCTTCATCACAACTTCATTCCATTCCTTATGCTTGACTGCTTCTAGTGGGTTCAAACTGGTTCAATTGGTTGTTTTGACTTTTCTTTCTTTCTTGGAATCTTCATGCTCTTCCTCATGTTTCTCTTTAATGTTGGAGTCCATGGAATCTTCTATAGATTACATGCCCTTCTTTCCTGAAGGCTCCAACTTTTTCCTTCCGCTATAGGAACATGAATGTAGATGGACAACCAAGGATATTCAAGACTTCTTTTTGAAGAAGACTTCTTCTAGAGTTAAGCTGAACATGAGCTGCGTATCATGGTTGCTACTTCCAATGAAGAATATGGACATATACTTCATGGATTCTTCAATGGATCATATCATTGGGGATTAGCTCCCTCCTAATCCCAACTTCATGCATGAATGAGCAATAGGCATGCTCTTCTTTTGGAATTATGTGATCAACTTGTCGTCGCCCTTATGCACACTTGCAAACGTGAGCTAAGTCCTGCTCACTTAGTGTGCCCTCGGAGACACAATGTCTAAGCTCCTGCCCACACTGTCACCTTGACAGGAACTTCTTCCGTCTAGGCTTACTCCTAGGGAAGCCAAGGGGGGTTGTCCCTAAGTTACTAAGTTAATTTTAATTACAAATGTTCTAGGAGTTAGTTTCAATTGATTATAGGCTAAGGGGAAAACTAGCCTAAGATGACAAGCAGCAATGCAAGTGCAAGTCTAAGTCTAAATGTCAGGCAACCCTTTCCCTAGGTCAACTAAAGACTAGTGCCTAATGTTGGGCTATGGGGTCAACTAAGTTTTGGGGTTGTTCGTTACAAGAAGTTTGCAATTAAATTAAATCAAATTACCCAAACCCCACAAGATCAGAGTTATACAAATGATTACACAAATTTACAACAATGTGTGATATACAATAAATACAAGATATACAAGAGAGATTATCAAGTCACACCCTAGGGCCAAGCATGCCCCAAGTGGCACTTACTCCACTTGGACTGCCTTCACTGACATCTAACCATAAAAGCACTCAAGGATCAAATAAGTGATGCCTCCCCAAGTGG
>ML844280.1:16200-37811 GCA_009831015.1 Picea engelmannii | reverse complement strand
AACACTTGTTAAATCTAACTTTTAAGGCTTAAACCTATTTTTCGTTAGGAGTCATGAGTTCTAAAGCCAAGTAAATTTGGGACGCAGGGTAAATGTTTGAGGTAACTTTAAATTTGATTTACATTTTAAAATGAAAAATTCAAAAATTCTTAATCAAAATTTACATAAATAATTTATATCAATCCATTGAACTAATTTTCAACATTATTAAATCTAACTTTTAAGGCTTAAACCTATTTTGTGTTGGAAGTCATGCGTTCTAAAGACAAGTAAATTTGGGATGAATTAACATTCAGGGTAAATGTTTGAGGTAACTTTAAATATGATTTAAATTTTAAAAATGCAAAATTTAAAATTCTTAATCAAAATTTACATAAATAATGTATACACGATATAAATTTTGAACATCACAAATTCAAGGTATATCACATTCAATTGAGTCCATGTTATTATTAGTATATTCCGAAGGCTAGGACTCTAGTGTTCACTTCAGCGTTGACTTGATATTAGTTATGCATTTGACTATAAAGTTTTGCCAAATTTCTAATGTTTTACATTATAAACTTTATATTTTATTTTTTATATAATAAAAAAAAATTAATCTTTGTGATCTCATTAGACAATACATTCGAAGTCTTATTGCAAACTTTGGTCTTCAAACATCAATGTCGATCCTATATTGGCACATGCATAATCACTTTGTTTGGAAAGAGTCTTATCATAAAGACATAGCCAAGCAAGCACATTTGTGAAGGTTTCAAATTTTTATGAAGAACGGCTAAAAACCTGTAGGTAGAACGAAGCAATTTGCAGGTAAACCAAAATGAAAAAATGTGACTCTTAATTATCCTTCCTCAAGCTCCAGTTATTACATTATTTTGTGCATAAAAACCCAAGGATCGATTCTCCATAAGACATAACTTGTTCACCGAACATAAGACCTAACTTTTGCATAACAATGAGGAAATATGCATCAAAAACTACAGATTCAAAGGAATGCCTATATTTTGGACTATCAAGAGAAATTCATAATAATGATAATCAGTAATATCAAGAAATCGAACATGTAACTTGTAATTAAATCAAACCTATCATAGATTATATGTCTTTACCATAAATTGCAATTCTTTGGGCGCAACTATAAGGACCCCAATCGTTACGACTACAAGCGAAGCTAAACGTGCAAATATTTTTTTTAAATAGGATGACCACAATGATTGTGGTTAAACAACACAACTGGACGACGAGCACCACGCCCGCCGAGTAGGAAACATGCAACAACGACTTAACACATTAGCACATCGAGCAACTGGGTGAACATGCGTAAATCAAGACAGATAGAAACGACCCCCAACCTGACACAAACACGACAATGCCTACATGCTAAAGTACAACACCCACACATCCCAACAACATCTTGACATGATGCAAGATGGCATCACTCAAATTAAATTTCCCAAGATCTTAACAACTTCGCAGACAAACCCTAAAGTGGATGGATTAATAATATCCTTCTACTCACTAATTCCAATAGCCACAAGCATCTGATGCTTATGGAATCGGTCTCCAAAATCAAGCGCCTAGCATGTGATAATCCATTATTGGTATTTAGAAGTCCATACATTAGGAAATGTAGTAAATTGCTTATAATAAAATATGCATTTACCAAAATGACATACCTTCCAACGAGTTGGCGTAACCGGCTTTCCGCGAGTGACATGGCACCTAAATATCTTCTCAAGAGGCGCACTAGCAACATTTTAAATTTCTAAAAAAAAATCTTAACGATATAAGAAAGGACTAAAGGTCCTTCGCATTCAAACACAACATCATTCCAAAACACGGTCATACACAGAAATTCCATGACCATAATAATATAATGGAACTATTATAAAAATTTCCAACACAATTACAATGCCAATTTACATCATTTTTATAATTTGAACACATTATTCGGAAATGCCTTAAGAGGCACAACATTCCACATTGCAATTAAAATTTTGTATATATATATGAACATTAATATTTAAATTAACATAATTCAAATTGACATGAATAGATTCCTTTTTCCACGATACTTATTTTGGGAGTGAACATATTATACCAGCTAACTTTCACGGAATTAACCTGTACTATTCACCATTTAACAAGGTATTAACACTAATTAAATAATTACAATTGTTGTCAACAACCAAGTAGCCATCGATAATAATTATTGTTGGATCTAAAGTTAAAACGTAGTAGTAAAGGAATCAAAAGCCCATTCAAATGGCATTGGAAGAATGTAGTAGTGGAATATTGCCAATGTTAAACACCGACTTAGAAACCCTATCCATTATTCCCAACAAAATATCAGGCATATAAAAACGAACGCAGGCATATAATGAGTTCGCAATCATAAGTATAATTAAAATCCTAGTTAAAGCATGTAATTTCGCAGTCAAATGAATTGAAGGGTTATGTGAGAAGAAAATGCAGTCTGTTGCAACATAATAATCGTTGTCTATAAAATGCCATTCCAGTTTCTATTACCTAAATCGATTCATTTCCAGTATGTCAGTTTGCTATCTGTACATAAATTTGAATCCATGAAATCACAAACAATGGCAAATATACTTCCATTCATGCCATTTAAGGTAGAAATTTGTAGTCACTTAAATTTGTTGTCAATAGCTATGAATTTCGTTGTCTATGAAAGGTGCAAGCTGTCTGTTGAAAATAAAATTGCAACTATTTATTGTCGTCCAATGCATGGCTAATGTCTAAAATTTATTTTTGTCTAACATATTATATTGTTGCAATAATTAAAACATATTAATCGCTACCAGACCTTACACGAAATTAATCGTTGCAATGTTCAATTCGCTAGGTAACATAACAACACAGTGTTTCAACACCAAGAGAGATCATAGTAAGATAAGATATTGCAGAGTAACAATGCCCAGAAAAGTCAAAATAAAATCGCACTGTAACATCAAATCGTTATCCAATGCTAATCAATATTGCAGAGGAAAACAAAACGCAAGACATAGTATGAAAAATGCAGGGAAAATCACCATTAAATATATATCAATAATTCAAAGGGTATTTCACAGTCTATATGTGTTAAGCGCAAGGTAATTTCACCTTTAAAACATATCAAATGCATAGGGAAATTCTCCAGGAAATGTAATATATATTGCATACTTAAATTTCCCAAAAAAGTATTGAAAACGCAGAGATATACTTCGCCAGGAAATGCATTAGAAATGCAGACTTCAATTTGCCAGGAAAGGTATAAAACGTAGAGGATATTAAGAAGATCATGGAAATAAAAGATAACAAAATATATAGGTATTCAATTGCAAAAGCTCAAGGAAAACCATCAACCATGAACAATCAAAAGGGGTAGACAACAGGGTATTAGGATCTATAGGGAATTAGGATCTATAGGTCTATTAACGTCGAAGTGACGACCATCGATCTAGCTCTTGGTCAACTGCTCAGGCGTGCACTGATTATCTAGGGATGAGGACGAAGTAAAAATCATAAATCTTCACAATCAATCAATAAAACCAATAGGACAGACTCATCATTCCGAGATCGATTGCCAAGGGAGTCAAATCAAGCAGCGGGATTAAGGCCATGGTGAATTTAAGTTCTCAATTAAAATGCTAAGTCAAACACCTTCTTTACACAGTTAAAAGTACATAAATGAAAGTGTAAGATCAATAGTAATCTACCATGCAAAATAAAGCATGTGTATCATATCCCAAGGTGACAACTCTGAGTCGTTGTCCTACGCGCTCCGTGCAGCTCCCGCTTTTCGGCTAATGAGACTTCACCGGTACCTCCCATCCAATGCTAGGGGTACTCTTATTCTCCCTTAGCCCCCCGAGTCGCAAAGGGGCCACACACAATGAAATATAGAACAACTAACTCCCATATCGCCTCGCAAGGCCAAGCTACCACTCTTCACTGAGCTGGGTATCCCAACTCCCAAGAGATAAGTCAGTCAAGTCAAAAATTATGCAGCATAACATTACACATAACAGACCAGATCCATACTCCTCCTCCTCCATCCTTTAAAAAGAGTTTATAAGAGATTTATTTCCCAAATTCCCATTTAATTTAATTCAAAAAAGTCCTCCCCGTACATGTGTCACCCATCCCCCTCATTGCACCAGAAATTAATTTCATTAATTATTTAATTAATCCTATTTCCCTCGCCCACCTAAAATCATTCCTAGAATCGCTCCTATGTGTCTCCATATTCCCTCACACAATTTAATGGCTTACCCCTTTACTAATTTACTAGTTGAGTTCAATTTAGAAAGTTCTTAAAGGAAAGATACCTTACTAAGTTAGTCATTATGTTTTTTCCTTATGTTTCCCTTTCTATTTATGTTTCCCCCTTTTTCCCTTAGTTTCCTAATTCTTTTAAATTTCCTTCTTTCCCTTTTTATCTAAAACTCAAATTAGCAAGTGTGGGAAATTACCCTTTTCCCCTTTTTCCTTTTAATTAATAAATTTATAATTAGCATATGTAACAAAACAAGTAATTCCCCCTTTTTTAAATTTAATCCCCTAAAGTAATTTGATTTTAATAATTCAATCGACTTTCTTACCCCCTTTTTGTCACATGTTTTAAAGATTTTTATTATTATTTTTATTTTTTTACCACAAGTATTGCTTTAGATGTAGATTTTAATTTCCAAGGCTAGGCGACATTTTATTAGGAAAATTGTTTTTAAATCTTTCTTATCACATTATTCGTTCTAAGGCCATCTAGTTTTATTCACTTATTAGTTAACAATGCAGGGTGTCCTTCAAGATGCACTAGGTGCTCCAAGGGTGCCACTCGCCTTATTTTGTTTCCCTTGCGCAACGTGCCATTAAGGATGCACTACGTGCTCCAAGGGTGTGACTTGCCTCATTATGTTTCCCTTGTGCGACATACACTTCAGGATGCACTACGTGATCCAAGGGTGCCACTCACCTCTTGAATAACTTGGTAGACATCAAAAACCCCTGGAGTCAATACTTCGTCAGGTGATCTTGTGGGAGATTAAGGGCCTCTAAGGAATAATGCCCCTTCCTTATTTTTCACCCATTAGAATCATCATGAGCGACTGTCACAGTCTTCCCTCACGACATCGTGGATCTTCTCAAACTAGGTAATCGTTGACCTACAATTCGAGCCACAACGTGATTTCTAGTAGGTTGTGGCAGGGTTGTTGTCCACACCTCTCCCTCAACGTCTCTGGTAGTCATGTGTGACCCCTCTACTCCACATGTGAGTCTAGTCAACAAGCTATCATCAATGAATCATGTCAGAAATAAAATCCACAATCATAACATCTAATCATATGTACATAGGTCATACATACAACAATCAAACCCCAATTGTCCACTCCCTGACTCGATCCAGAGTCCAAGGGTTTCATCAATGCCTCTGCATCCTCGAGGTATAAAATCCTTCACACTCAGGAGAACCGAGTCAATAACACCTATCTATGTCAATACGACAAATTACATGTCATCATATCCATAATGTCTCATAATCATAATCAAACACCCAATAGTATAATAATGTTGATCACTTGCAAGCAATCGTCTTCAAAGAATAACTTCACTCGATGCATGAAAGAGTGGGATGTTACATACACACCCTCTTGGTCTAAAATTTGTCCTGAAGTTTCACAGTATATAAGTTCTGAAATAATGTGTATCACAGTGTCATAAGTCTATCTATCAATCAAAAATGGAAACTACTGGCGCATATCATATGCGTCCTCCCAGGTCGTCGAGTGTGGACTGTATTTGTCCCACTGAACCTTGACCTGATCTACTGTTCGACATCGTAGTTGTCGAATGCGATGATCTAGAATGTGGATCGGCTCAGCCGTGAGTGCACTCTCATCCAATACCTACAAGGTACTCAAGTCAAAACATGAGCAGGATCACTTAAATAATGTCTCAAACAGAGATGAGAAAGACATCATGCATATGACTCAAGGATCCAACAAGGATAGTCAATGGGCCACGACCCTCTCTTTTCCACAATCTCGCAAGATCCCACAAACCTAGGAAAGAGTTTATCGCCCTTTCCAACTAGATCGAACTCTTATGTGGTTTCTACCACAAGAAGACTCTATCACCAACTTCATAACTACGGTCGACATGATGTGCATAGGCATAACTCTTCTGTCGATCATGTGCTTCCTTGATCTTTTGTCTTTTTTTTTCATTTGTTATTCCATTTCTTGGATCACTTATGGTCCCACTAGGACCTTATCCTAAAGTCAATCCCAACTCCAAGGCGTCTGGCACAATCGTCCGTAAGGAAACTTGAAAGCACCATATTAATGGTTCTTTTGTACCTGGTGTCATATGCAAATTCTATCACTGGAAAGAATTGTTCCCAGTGCTTCTATTGGTCCATCACATACATACACAACAATTCCTCTAGGATTTGGTTTGTTTGTTTGGTTTACCCATCTATCTTTGGGTGATATGCAGTAATAAAATTAATTTGGCTTCCCAATGCATCTTGGAACTAGTCCAAAATCGTCTGGTAAACACTGATACTTGATCAGGTATAATCCTCTCTGTCACACCATGTAGCCTCACAATCTCACTAATGAAAACTCTAACTATGCCAGGTGCCCGATACGTCATATGCACAGGAATAAAATGAGCACTCTTTGTTAGAGTGTCGACAATCACAAAAATCGAGTCCTGTCTCCTTGCCGGTAGTGGCAATCCAACAATGAAATCAATCGAAATGACCTTCCATTTTGATTCTAAAATAGCGTGTGACTATAGTAATCCTGCTCGATGTCTATGTTCAGCCTTCACCTGATAACATTCTAGACATCTAGACACATAGTTGATTATGTCTGCCTTCATCCCTTCTAGATGGATAAGGATTTAAGGTCTGCCCTCATCTTCGTGACTCTCGGGAGAGCCATGCACACTACTCTGTGAGGCTCGTTTAGGATCAAACTTTTCAACTCGTTGTTCGGTGGTACGTAAACCCGATTCTTAAACCACTATAATCCATCTTTTTCAATGTAATTCCTTAAAATCTTGGTACCATCATTGTGTTTTGTCCGAGAAAATCCTCAAGATCGTTGTACCAGTCATCGTTGCACTGTAAAGTCAGAATCTTTTCATGTAGATTCGTCTGAAGAGGCCACACCGAAAATATGCATGGTATCTGACTCAATGCATCTACCACTTGGTTCATGATTTTGTTTATGTAATTAATCTTGAATTCGTACTCGCTAAGAAATTTTGACCAATGTCGTTGTCATGCATTCAGGTCACTTTGCGTAAAGATGTGTTGTAGTCCACAGTGGTTTGTCTTTAGTTCAAATTTTCGTCCAACCAGGTAGTGTCTCCAAACCTTCAAGGAATATACAATGGCTAACAACTCCAAATAGTGCGTCACATAGTTCTCCTCATGCCTTCTCAGTTTCCTTAAGATGTAAGCGATCACTCGACCATCTTGCATCAAGACTCTGCCTAAGTCTTCCTTGGATACATTAGTGCATACCAAGAAGTCCATGTCCATGTCAGGGACCTTTAGTATCGATGTCATTGTCAGCCACTCCTTGAGCCTCCGAAATGCTTCCGCGCATTTCTCAGTCCAAACAAACTTCTTGTTCTTATTCTGCAATTCCGTTATTGAATTTTCTATCTTCGAAAATCCCTCGACAAACCATCGATAGTATCCTGCTAAACCCATGAAGTTACACACTTCTGAGACATTCGTCGGCACAAGACATTCCATAATAGCCTCGAGCTTTGTTGGATCCATGACGATACCTTCGTCGAAGATGACATGCCCTAAGTAGTGAATCTTCGATTGATAAAATGAGCATTTGGACAACTTCCCATACAATTTATCCTCTCCCAGACACTATATTACCAAGCACAGGTGCTAATCATGCTCCTTCGTTGTCCGAGAGTAAATTAGATATCGACAATGAATACTTGGATAAACTTTTCCAAGTACTCATGGAACACCCCATTCATCAAACTCATAATACCCCTGGGGCATTTGTCAATCCAAACAGTAAAACATTAAACTCATAATGACCAAACCTCATCTTAAATTCAGTCTTAGGGATGCCATCCTCCTTGATATGAAGCTGGTGATCACCTGATCGCAAATTGATGTTGGAAAACACCGTCGCACCCTTCATCTGATCGAACAAATCATCAATCATTGGCAACGGATATTGATTCTTGATTGTTGCCTTGTTCAATTGATGGTAGTCAATGAAAAACCTCCATGACCCATCCTTCTTTCGTATGAAGATAACAGGTGCACCCCACCGTGACACACTTGGAAGTATAAGTCTCGGGTCCAGCAACTCCTTCAGTTGAATTGTCAACTCCCGTGACTCTGGGTTTGACATATGATAAGGAGTTCTCTCTATTGGTTCAGTCCCTGGTTTTAGGTCTATGGTAAACTCCAATTCCCTCTCTAGCGGCATCCCAAGTAACTCCTCCAGGAAGATGTCTACAAACTCTCTCACCACAGGAAGGTGTTCTAGACCTTCCGCTACTCCCTTCTCATTTAACACAAGGATCGCATAAATCTTACATCCCTTGCACATGTTGTTCCATAACTTCAAGGAAGGGATAAAACTTAGGGAAACTCCCTGGTTCCGACCTACAATCACGTGTCTTTGTCCCTCATCATCAACCAAGCTCAATTGTTTCATCTTACAGTTGAGTATCGCCTCATGTGATTCCAACAAGTCCATACCGATAACGACGTCATAAGATCCTAAGATCATGACGTACAGCTTGGCCCTGGTGACAAACTCTCCTAGGTTAAGGTTACCACCCATATCCTTCCCATAAACCTTTTGTTTGGCTCTCGAGGCCATTTCTACTAGGATAAATTCATCATGTTCGAATGCCTTTACCTTAATTCATTTTAGCATTGTACTAGAAATGAAACTCTCGATAGCACTGAGTTTTATCAAAATAATAAGGGTATGGTCGGTGATGATACTTGACATCTTGAACACAGTCAACGAGTGCTCTTTCTGGCATTTATTCACCGCAAAATGAATCCAATGGGACATGCCCCAATATCCCATGATAATGGGTCTGGCTAATCCATATACTCTAGTCCTCTCCACTGAGCATTCACACTAGTAGTGTGGCTCCCCACATGCCCAACACCCCTTATTCGGTTTAGTACTCCTGGTACCCAAAGTAGAAGTCGACGGCCCATCGGCCTGGAATCTTGGTATGTTCTATTGAACAGGCCTAAACTGTTGTTGTTGCGGTCGATGTTGTTGTTGATGTTATGGTCCCTAGTAAGGAGTTTGTTGTTGAGTCGTTCATCACCAAGGTGTATTGAAAGTGGATCCCCTCTATAAGCCATGATATGTTGGCGTATGTTTGGCTAGTGTCTAATGCTGCAGCGCACCGGATGAAAATTTCCCTGTCGGCCTCGCTGGAGTCCTGCTCTGACCCCCCCTAATAAGCTCCTCCTCTGTTATGAGGGGCTTATGAACAACATCATGCAAGGTTTAAGGAATTGGAATCCTAATCTTTGCACATATGCTGACATTAAGGATAAACAAGAACCCGTTGACCTTAATTTTCTCGGTATTAAGGTGCAGAGCATACTGAAGCAATTCCACAAAACGAGCCTCGTACTCGGGCACCTTGCAGTCACCCTGTCACAAGGTGATGAACTCGTTGAGCTGATTCTCAATGAATTCCTCTGAAAGGTACCTCTCTCAGAATCGTTCCTTGAGCAATTCCCATGACACGTCATCGACGACCATGTTCAGAAGTGGTAGTAGCGTCTTCCACCATAGAAGAGTGTTCCCCCTTCAATTGAAAAACCACCATGTGGACCTTCATAGGTCGTAATCATGAAGCCTGAAGCACATCGCCTTGATCTACAGCCATGCATCGACAGCGTAGCCATCCACAGAACTTGAGGACTCTAGAACGCATCTCTCTCGAGTTCTCGGTGGAAGCTAACAGTACTAGCTCGGGCGCACTGTGGACCCTCAAGGGTACAAGTGCCCTAGCCTCACTCAAAACAAATGGTGAATCAAGGACTTTTGACAATCCCTAGAAGGGCCTTGTTAGACCATCATCATCCCTTCAACCATCGAATCCAGCCCAAGGATTGGTTCTTCCCCTTGGGGGGTCATACTTCGAGGGGATGGGCTCCTCATGAGGCATCACACCTCCTTCCACGGCACCATGCTGTGAATCTCTATGGCATCCTCTAATCGAGATCATTACATGGACATGCTAAATTTTTTAGTTAGCACTAGGTTAAAAACTCAAGGGTTTACTGTTGTGGATATCATGGTGATCCACAGTCCCAGGGTTGAACCTTCTCTGATACCATATGTAAGGACCCCAATTCTTACGACTACAAGCAAAGCTAAACGCGCAATTTTTTTTTAAAACAAGATGACCACAATGATTGCAATTAAACAACAAAACTGGACGGCGAGCACCACACCTGCTAAACAGGAAATGGGCAACAACGAATCAATGCATTAGCACATCGAGCAACTGGGAGAACATGCAGAAATCAAGACAGATAGAAATGACTCCCCACCTGACACAAACACGACAACACCTACATGCTAAAGTACAACACCCACACATCCGAACAACATGTCGACACGACGCAAGATGGCATCACTCAAATTAAATTTTGCAAGCTCTTAATGACTTCACCAACAAACCCTAAAGTGTATGGATTAATAGTATCCTTCTACTCACTAATTCCAATAGTTGCAAGCATCTGATGCTTATGGAATCAGTCTCCAAAATCGAGTGCCTAACAAGTGATAATCCATTATTGGTAACTAGAAGTCCATACATTAGGAAATGTAGTAAACTGCTTATAATAAAATATGCATTTACCAAAATGACATACTTTCCAGCCAGTTGGTGTAACCAACTTTCCGCTAGTGACGTGGCACCTAAATATCTTCTCAAGAGGCGCACTAGAAACATTTTAAATTTCTAAAATAAAATCTTAATGGTATAAGAAAGGAGTAAAGGTCCTTCACATTCAAACACAACAACATTCCAAAACATGTTCATACACAGAAATTACGCAACCACAATAATATAATGGAACTATTATAAAAATTTCCAACATAATTACAATGTCAATTTACATCATTTTTATAATTTGAACACATTATTCGGAAATGCCTTTAAAGGCACAAAATTCCACATTGCAATTAAGATTTTGTATATCTATATGAACAATAATATTTAAATTAACAGAATTCAAATTGACATGAACAGATTCCTTTTTCCAGAATACTTATTTTGGGAGTGAACATATTATACCAGCTAACTTCATGGAATTAACCTATACTATTCACCATTTAACAAGGTATTAACACTAATTAAATAATTACAATCGTTGTCAGCAACCAAGTAGCCGTCAATAATAATTGTTGTTTGATCTAAACTTAAAACGCAGTAATAAAGGAATCAAAGGCCCATTCAAATGGCATTAGCAGAACACAGTAGTAGAACACTGCCAATGTTAAATGCCGACTTCCCAAAAATATCCATTATTCCCAACAAAATCACAGGAATATAAAAACAAACGCAAGCATATAATGAGTTCACAATCATAAGTATAATTAAAATCGCGGTTAAAGCATGTAATTTTGCAATCAAATGAATTGAAGGGCTATATGAGAAGAAAACACAGTATGTTGCAACATAATAATCGTTGTCTATAAAATGTCATTCTAGTTTCTATTACCTAAATTGATTCATTGTCGGTATGTCAATTCGCTATCTGTACATAAATGTGAATCCATGAAATCACGAGCAGTGGTAAATATACCTCCATTCATGCCATTTAAGGTAGAAATTCGCAATCACTTAAATTTGTTGTCAATAGCTATGAATTTCGTTGTCTATTAAAGGTGCAAGTTTTCTGTTGAAAATAAAACTGGAAATATATATTGTTGTCCAAAGCATGGCTAATGTCTAACATTTCTTGTTGTCTAACATATTATATTGTTGCAATAATTAAAACATATTAATTGCTACCATATTAATCGCTACCAAACCTTGCACGAAATTAATCACTACAATGTTCAAGTCGTTGGGTAACATAACATCGCAGTGTATCAACGCCAAGAGAGATCATAGTAAAATAAGATATTTCAAAGTAACAATGCCTAGAAAAGTCAAAATAAAATCACACCGTAAAATAGGTCACTATCCAATGCTAATCAATATTGCAGAGGAAACAAAAACGCAATCTAGAGTATGAAAACCGTAGGGCAAACTGCCATCAAATATATATCAATAACGTAGAGGGTAGATCTCAGGATAGATGTGTTAACCGCAAGGTAAGTTCTCCTCTAAAACATATCAAATGCATAGGTAAATTCGCTAGCAAATGTAATATATATTGCAGACTTAAATTGCCCGGAAAAGTATTGAAAACACAAAGATATACTTCACCAAGAAATGCATTAGAAAATAAGACTTAATTTGCCAGGAAAGGTATAAAATGAAAAGGATATTAAGTGGATCGTGGAAAGAAAAGATAAACAATCATAGAAGTATTCAATCGCAAAGGCGCAAGGCAAACCATCAACCAAGAACAATCGGCAGGGGTAGACAGCTGGGTAAACATCCTTCGCTCATCATCCATGCACATAAAAGCAGGGAATTAGGATGTATAGGTCTATTAACACTGAAGTGACGACCGTCGATCTGGATCTTGGCCGACTGCTTAGGCGTGGACTGATGATCTAGGGATGAGGATGAAGTAAAAAGAACAACTCTTCACAACCAATAAATAAAACCAATAGGACAGACACAACATTTTGGGATCGATTTCCAAGGGAGTCAAATCAAGCAGTGGGCTTAAGGCTATGGTAAATATAAGTTCTCGATTAAAATGCTAATTCAAACACCTTCTTTACACAGTTAAAAGTACAGAAATGAAAGCATAAGATCAATAGTAATCTAACAAGAAAAATAAATCATGTGTACCATAGCCCAAGGTGACATCTCTGAGTCGTTGTCCCGCGTGCTCCATGCAGCTCCCACTTTCCAACCGATGAGACTTCACCGGTACCTCCTAGCCAATGCTAGGGTTACTCTTCTTCCCCCTTATCCCTTTCAGCCACAAAGGGGCCATGCACACTGAACCAGAGAACAACTAGCTCCCAACTCGCCTCACAAGGTTGAGCTACCACTCCTCACTGAGCTGGGTATCGCAACTCCCACAAGATAAGTCAATCAAGTCAATAATTTTGTAGCGTAATGTTATGCATAACAGACCAGATCCATAATCCTCGTCCTCCATCCTTTAAAAATATTTTCTAAGAGATTTATTTCCCAAATTCCCTTTTAATTTAATTCAGAAAAATCCTCCCCGTACATGTGTCACCCATGCCCCTCATTGCACCAGAAATTAATTTCATTAATTATTTAATTAATCCTGTTTCCCTCACCCATCTAAAATAATTCCTAGAATCGCTCCTAGGTGTCCCCATATTCCCTCACACAATTTAATGACTTGCCCCCTTATTAATTTACTAGTTGAGTTTAATTTAGAAAGTTCTTAAAGGAAAGATACCTTACTAAGTTAGTCATTCTATTTTTTCCTTATGCTTCCCTTTCTATTTATGTTTCCCCCTTTTTCCCTTAGTTTCCTAATTCTTTTAAATTTATCTCTTTCCCTTTTTATCTAAAACTCAAATTAGCAAGTGTAGGAAATTACCCTTTTCCCCTTTTTCTTTTTAATTAATAAATTTGTAATTAGCATATGTAACAAAACAATTAATTCCCCTTTTTTTAAATTTAATCCCCCAAAGTAATTTGATTTTAATAATTCAATCGAGTTTCTTATCCCCTTTTTGTCACATGTTTAAAGATGTTTATTATTATTTTATTTTTTTTACCACAAGTATTGCTTTAGACCTAGATTTTAATTTCCAAGGCTAGGTGACATTTTATTAGGGAAATTGTTTTTAAATATTTCTTATCACATTATTCATTCTAAGGCCATCTAGGTTTACTCACTTATTAGTTAACAATGTGACATGTCCTTCAGGATGCACTAGGTTCTCCAAGGGTGCCACTCACCTTATTTTGTTTCCCTTGCGTGACGTGCCCTTCAGGACGCACTATGTGCTCCAAGGGTGCCACTCGCCTCATTATGTTTCCCTTGTGCGACGTGCCCTTCAGGACGCACTAGATGCTCCAAGGGTGCCACTCGCCTCTTGACTGACTTGGTAGACATTAAAAACCCATGGACTCAATACTCCGTCAAGCGATCTTGTGGGAGACTAAAGGCCTCTAAGGAATAATGTCGTTGCCTTATTGTGCACCCATTAGAATCAGCATGAGCGACTGTCGCAGTCTGCCCTCAGGGAATCATGGGTCTTCTCGAACTAGGTAATCGTTGACCTACAATTCGAGCCACGGAGGGAGTTCTAGTAGGCTATGGAAGGGTTGTTGTCCAAACCTCTCCCTCAATGTCTCTGGTACTTGTGCATGACCCCTCTACTCCACATGTAAGTCTGGTCGAAAAGCTATCATCAGCCTGCATCATCAACAAATCAAGTCAGAAATAAAATTCATAAATATAACATCTAATCATATGTACATAGGTCATATATAAAATAATCAAACCCCAATTGTCCACTCCCTAACTTGATCCAAAGTCCAAGGGTTTCATCAATGCCTCTACATCCTCGAGGTATAAAATCCTGCACACTCAGGATAACCGAGTCAATAGCACCTATCTATGTCAATACAACAAAATACATGTCATCATATCTATAATGTCTCATAATCATAATCAAATGCCCAATAGTATAATAATCTGGATCACTTGCAAGCAAGCGTCCTCAAAGAATAACTTTGCTCAGTGTGCGCAAGAGTGGGGTGTTGCATACACCCCCTCTTGGTCTAAACTTCATCCCAAAGTTTCATAGTATATAAGTTCCGAAATAATGTGTATCATAGATTCATAAGTCTATCTATCAAGCAAAAATGGAAACTGCTAGCGCATATCATATGCATCCTCCCAAGTCGTTGAGTGTAGACTATAGTTGTCCCACTGGACCTTGACCTGATCTACTATTTGACGTCGTAGTTGTCGAATGCAATGATCCATAATGCGGATCAGCTCATCCGTGAGTGCACTCTCATCCAATACCTACAAGGTACTCAAGTCAAAACATGAGCAAGATCACTTAAATAATGTCTCAAATAGAGACAAGAAAGACATCGTGCATACGCCTCAAGGATCTGGCAAGGCTAGTCAATAGGCCACGACCCTCTCTTTTTCACAATCTCGCAGGATCCCATGAACCTAGGAAAGAGTTTATCACCCTTTCCAACTAGATTGAACTCTTATGTGGTTTCTACTGCAAGAAGACTCGATCACCAACTTCATAACTACGGTCGACATGATGTGCATCGGCATAAATCTTCTGCCAATCATGTGCTTCCTTGATATTTTTTCTTTTGTTTGCATTTGTTCTTCCATTTCTTGGATCTCTTCTCTTCCCACGAGGACCTTATCCTAAAGCCGCTCCCAACTCCAAGGCATCTGACACGGTCATCCGTAAGGAAACTCGAAAGCACCATATTAATTATGCTTTCGTAACTGTTGTCATATGCGAATTATACCACTGGAAAGAATTATTTTCAATGCTTCTATTGATCCATCACGTAATACACAACAAGTCCTCTAGGATTTGGTTTGTTCATTTGGTCTTCCCGTCTGTCTCCGGGTGATATGCAATACTAAAATTAATTTGGCTTCCCAATGCATCTTGGAACTAGTCCAAAATTGTCCGGTAAACACCAATACTCGATCGGGTATAATCCTCTCTGGCACACCATGTAGCCTCACAATTTCACTGATGAAAACTCTAGCTATGTCAGGTGTCTGATACGTCGTATGCACATGAATAAAATGAGCACTCTTTGTCAGAGTGTCGACAATCACAAAAATCGAGTCATGTCTCCTTGCCGGTAGTGGTAATCCAACAATGAAATCCATCGAAATGCCCTCCCATTTCGATTTTGAAATAGCGTGTGGTTGTAGTAATCCTACTGGATGTTTATGTTTAGCCTTCACTTGCTGATATTCTAGACATCTGGACACATAGTTGACTATGTCTTCCTTCATCCCTTCAAGATGAATAAGGGTCTAAAGTTTGCCCTCATCTTCGTGACTCCTGGGTGAGCCATGTACACTGCTCTTTGAGCCTCATTTAGGATCAAACTCCTCAACTCATCATTCGGTGGTACGTAAACCTGATTCTTAAACCAATATAATCCATCTTCATCAACGTAATTTCTTCAAATATTGGTACCATCATTGTGTTTTGTCCAAGAAAATCCTCGACCTCTTTGTACTAGTCATCATTGCACTGTAAAGTCAGAATCTTTTCACATAGATTCATCTGAAGAGGCAACACCAAAAAGATGTGTGGTCTCTGACTCAATGCATCTACCACTCGGTTCATGGTTCCTTTTATGTAAGTAATCTTGAAGTCGTACTCGCTAAGCAATTCCGACCAATGTCATTGTCACACGTTCAGGTCGCTTTGTGTAAAGATGTGATGTAGTCCACAGTGGTCCGTCTTTAGTTCAAATTTTTGTCCAACCAGGTAGTGTCTCCAAACCTTCAAGGAATATACAATGGCTAACAACTCCAAATAGTGCATCACATAGTTCTCCTCATGCCTTCTCAGTTTCCTCAAGATCTAAGTGATCACTCGACCATCTTGCATAAAGACTCCACCTAAGCCTTCCTTGGATGCGTCAGTGCATACCAAGAAGTCCACATCCATGTTAGGATCCTTTAATATCGGTGTCATTGTCAACTTCTCCTTGAGCCTCCGAAATGCTTCCACGCATTTCTCAGTCCAAACAAACTTCTTGTTCTTCTTCTACAATTCCATGATTGGATTTGCTATCTTCAAAAATCCCTCGACAAACTGTCGATAGTATCCTACTAAACCCATGAAGCTACTCACTTCCGGGACATTCATCGGTGCAAGCCATTCCATAATATCCTCGAACTTTGTTAGATCCACGACAATACCTTCGTCGGAGATGACATGCCCTAAGTAGTGAATCTTCGATTGATAAAATGAGCATTTGGACAACTTCCCATACAATTTATGCTCTTGCAGACATTGTAGTACCAAGTGCAGGTGCTTGTCATGCTCCTTCGTCATCTGAGAGTAAATCAAATATCGTCAATGAATACTTGGACAAACTTGTCCAAGTACTCACAAAACACCCCGTTCATCAAACTCATAATACCCCTAGGGCGTTTGTCAGTCCAAACGGTAAAACATTAAACTCGTAATGACCAAACCTCATCTTAAAGGCAGTTTTATGGATGTCATCCTTCTTGATCCGAAGCTGGTGAACCCCTAATCGCAAATCGATCTTGGAAAACATCATCGCACCCTTCATCTAATCGAACAAATCACCAATCATTAGCAACAGATATCGATTCTTGATCGATGCCTTGTTCAATTGACGATAGTCAATGCAAAGCCTCCACGAGCCATCCTTCTTCCATATGGAGATAACATGTGCACCCCACGGTGACACACATAGATGTATAATTCCTGGGTCCAACACCTCCTTTAGTTGAATTCTCAACTCCTATAACTCCAGGGTTGACATACGATAAAGAGTTCTCGCTATTGGTTCAGTCCCCGATTTTAGGTCTATGGTAAACTCCAATTTCCTCTCTAGTGGCATCCCAAGTAACTCCTCTAGGAAGATGTCTACAAACTCTCTCAGTGTGTAGGATATTGCAGGAAGATTGATTGGAAGAAGAGATATTTCATTATGGTACATCCATCCTTGATCACCTTCATTGATTTGGTTGGATTTTAGGAAACCATACAGATGCAAGTGACAAGCATTCCTGTGCGGAAATCAAATTGAGGTCCTTCTTGGCTTAAATATGGACAAAATCCTAGGTGACAATCTTTCCGGGAAACAAAACTCATGTCCTTCTGCATGGATGAAATATGGACAGAATTCCATGAAGGGATCACCTTATCTTAGGTATATTACGTTATTTGTTGTTATCCCAAGTATATTATGTTCTTTGTTGTTAAAGTTGCACCATAAATCTTCATCATGTAACTTCTATCATACCCCTGCTTGATCATCCACTTTTTCCTTTCCCTTACATTTGCATGCACACCCGTACCACCCAAACCAATCACAATTATATCCTTCAACCCACATTTTTCCAGCGTTATTTAAATTCCCTGCATTTACACGTTCACTCTGGTTATTATATGGTGAGTTTAAATTTCCAAAGTTTCCAGGGCTATTAATATTTTATGTTTAATCCCTTATCCTTTTTGTTTAATCGTTTGGTGCATGTGCATGTATGCATTTAATCTTTTCATTCCAGCATTTATTATGCTTATATGTTAAACTTAAATTCCCAAAGTTATCAATGTTATTAAAATTCAAGGAACTGTGGTTAAAATTTTAAATGGAAAAATATTGCGTTTGAATGTTTGTTGGTGGTGGCGTGTGTGATGAGCATCCTAACGATTTCCCATTTTTTTTATTTAGTTAACTCTTTGATGTAGGATATAAATGTGATGATGTTCAAACATATTATTTGCTTATTCTTGACTAATTTCATCCTTCACCTATTTGTTAAATTGTTTTTTTCCTAAGTTGAAAACTATGTTTTTCAACGATGATATGGTTATTGTAGTTTTAAAGAATATGAACAATAATAGAACTATTTCAAAGATCATCTGTCAGGAAAAACTATTCCTTGACAAGCAAAGCCTACTATAAACCTACACTCTACATGTTAATTCAACAATGTTATTTTGTTTTCATGTCCATTGTTATCTTTCTCATCATTCATGTCTAATCATCTCCCCTGAGTTCTTGACAAGCAAATTTTGCTCAACTAATATCACCCCAGCCCTAGCCCAGCAAGGACTACATTTCCATGCAACACTTGTTATATTAGCAACACATATTTACTATTAATTGTTTTAAAAGGTGTAAAGACACATCGATAAAATGAAAAATAATTTAATAGAGTTATATGTTTTGTATTCATAGAATATGTATATTAAAATAAAAAAGAAAAGGAATTGATAGGAAATGGTTGTATGATGGGAATATATTTTATAGAGATATACATTATCATAGCTTATCAATTCAAAATTACTAATCATATATATCAATTATATAGGAGGTATTTATTAAAGTCTTTCTATAGTAGTTATTTGTAAAATTCATAATTTTACAAGATCATTTATGTTCTTCATAGTTTTATAGTTTCTGAAATATCTTCATCCAATTCATAATACAAATAAACATCAATATTTTAAAATTAGAAAAGACATTTAACTACTTTAGAGATAAGAGTTCCATCTCTAAACTCTTGCTAAATGAGGATCCCTTCCTATAAAGATAATGCATTTTTTGAGAGCTAGTTTGTATGGTGGGAGGACTTGTCTTAACACTTGTTGTGTATTGTCTTAACGAATGCTATGTGGAATTAATGTAAATTTGGCAGAAGTTTGCTCAGTAGTGTAACAGAACTAATCCTTTTTAGTAAATTTTAGTGAACTGGAACTCACAACCTATGGTTTGTTATCTTGAACCATGTTACTTGAAGTAATTTGAACATCAATTTATAGCACAAGTATTCATTTTCTATTAACGACAATGAATTCCAAGCTTGAAGGTTGTGGTTTGTTATAGTGATGACTCACGAGCATTTGTGATTCAATGTTAACTTGGAGTACTTGTGTTAAGAACCCAATACTTTCATACATAAACACCACAAAGATTCAAAGAACAACATAGAAAACCATCACTTTATTATATAAAAACCCTTGATGTAGGGAAACACCATACAATGGATCTTATTATGGAAGGGATAATCTCCTGTTCACTTGCCTCTTCGAGGGGGAAACCTCCTATTTAGCTTCATCTTCAAACAAAATACTTCTCTTCATATCCCATTATATTTCTTGAATCCCTTTATATAGTGCTACCATCACCTAAGAACATTCTAGAGGAGGAATCTTCTAAAAGTAGAACCTTCTAAGAAATCCTCTTACATTTATTAAATATAACTACCCATTTATTATATCTAACTATCATAGTGGTCCTTATTTAATAATATAGTGGACCTAGTCCACCTTACATTGAATGGCCTCCACTATTATCATTATGGGCCCTCTAGGCCCCCCCACTACCTCTCTAGCTACCTACATTTCATCCCCCTTATGAAAGTGTTTTCCTCAACGCTTGATGTACAACCATATACCAGGGTCCCATGGATAAGTGTGTACCATAGTGTTGAAGTAGAATAGAGAAACACGTTTCCATGGATAAGTGTGGACCATAGTGTTGAAGTAGACTAAAGAACCAGGGTCCCATTGAGAAATGGAAGCCACCATGCTGAAGTAGTCCAACAACCATTGTAAACCAGGGTCCGATGTCCAATTGCTCATGTGAACTCCACACGGAAGATATAGGCACCCAATAAGCAACTGAAAATGATGCTCCCAATATCGACACCTATCATGTGGATCCAAATAAGAATATACATCCACATAGTGGGAAAGGGTCAAAGCTGAATCTAGAAGGAACAATATTGTTGTAGAATATGCAGGCTAGACACTGGTAATCATAATTAGCTCATGATGTGTCACATTGATGTTCTCTACAGAAGGTGGAGTAGAGTCATCAAATAAAATATGGAAGTGATTGCCATCCCAGAAATGACAACTATCCATATACCAATCATCACAATGGGCCTCAAAATCATACTCAGCATATATTTCTTGATTATATCCATCCATGATGTTCGTCATAAGAAATATCTCCTGCATGTTATCCAATGAATATTGAATACTACGAAAACTATCATTGAGTCCATCTGCAAGGTCATGCAATGTGCCATACAATGTGTCATACAATTGGAATTTGAATACTTCAGTGATATGTAGAACTTGTTTGACAGTTTGAGAGGAAATAGTCATTGGAAACACGACATAAAATATACCAAAATAAATCTCTTAAAATAATTTATTCAATGGCATTGATCTGGTAACAATCTAAGCACCCTATGAAAAGTTATGAACCTTGCAATCTCGCCGATGTCACGAAAAACCTTGAAAAATAGTTGATTTTTAAATCAGTGATATCTTCACTTCCAGAGCTCTGATTTGGACGATTTGTTTTTTTGAAATTCGGTGAAATTGTGAGAGGAACTCAGATCTGCAATGTTTTTTGAAAAATTCAACCTCAAATGCTACAGAAATCAAAAAAATCATGCGGTCGTCCGTGTAAAAATAACCCTAAAAATTGCAGATTTTAAAATGCAAATAACTTGACTTCCTGAACTCCGTTTCACATGATTGTTTTTTAACTTGGGTATTTTTCTGAGAGGAACTCAAATATACAACCAATTCTTTCAAATTTTGCACCAAAACATACATAAATCATTTGTAATGTCGCGACCCTCTTTTTTTCTGAAAAAATAAATATGCAAAAAATAAAAATTATTTGCACACACTTCTTGCCAAGGAAAG
>ML844280.1:0-14840 GCA_009831015.1 Picea engelmannii | reverse complement strand
TAGAGAACAGTTGAATGGTTCAATTACATTTTATAATATTAAAAACACACTTTAACATTATATAATTTTAAAAGATATAAGATTAAACTTATTAACAAGTATACCATTAAAATTAAAATGAGTTGAAAATTTTATATATATATATAATACTTCATACTTTAATATTTTGAAAAAAAAAGGATTTTATTAAATGTTAAAAATAATTATGGTGAATCAATTAATATTTTTTAAAATGACTTTTTGCTTACAATTATTTTTAAAAATACTTTTTAAATACCATTACTTTTAAAAATACTTTTACTCACAATTAATTCTCAATATTGAAATATACTTTTTTAAGGACTTTTAACTCAATCAATTCAATATTGAAAATATTTAAAATTATTTTTAGCTACAATAAAAACAAATAGTACTATTTAGACAAAGTGAAAGGAAAATAGTAAAACAAGTGTTATAAAATAGTGTATTCCTTGCCAAGGTAAATTTGAAAATGTCTTAGCTACACAAAACAAAGTATATAGTTAGAATTTCTTTGTCTTCCAAGTTAGTTTGAAAATGGAAAATATTCCAATTACTAACAACAAAGCTTCAATGAATCACTCAATGAAACAATATAGCTGGAATTTTTTTGTTTTTCTTTGCTTTGATAAAGAGGTTTATTAGTGCGAAAACAATGGAATCTTTTAATATGATATTATTTTTATATATTAAAAATAAATAAAAATCTAAATTTTTTAATATGGATATTATTTTTATTCATTAAAACTAAAAATATTGTAGATGGATAAAGTAATATGTAATTAATTTAAAAAGTCAAAATATCATATTAAATAAATGCTAGCTAAATATTTAAATTAATAATATTTTAAAAAATATATATTATTTTAAATCATTTATTATTATTATATATATATATATATATATATATATATATATATATATATATAAAAGTTGACAATGTATTACTTGTAAAAAAAACTAAAAACTTAAATGTTCTCTTAAAGATGTAACTGGCACGTTGCAGAGTATTTTCACTTTTGAATATCATCTTTTCTCTACTTATTAATTAAATGTATATTTGTGTTTAAAATAATTAAATTAGATTTTAAATAGTATTTTAAATTTCCCTCATATTTTTTTGAGTGCCAATAATATTATAAAAACAATTATAAGAGTGTATAGGTTGAATGATAATTGTAGTGATTGTTCTTTAGAGTTAAGAAATACTCACTAGCTACTAAATCTCAGTTCATATCAACACTAAATATGTAAGCAATATAAAGATATTGAATATCATCGAATATCATAATGACAAGAAGAGTTATCCAAAATATGTTGTACATATTTAGAAAGAAATTGGCATCCATTAAATGAATTTAAAACATGTTATACGTGTTTAAAGAGAAATTATATCCACTAAATAAATTGAATGGAAATTGAGATTACCAACGAGATCACTGAGGGTTTAATTAAATAAATTTAATGGAAGTTAAGATTACCAACCAAATCCTCGCCATACAAAAAAATAAAACTTCAAATTCCCAACCAATAATAAAGTAAAAAAATAAAATTTTACATTTATATTAAATGATATAATATATCGTGTTAATATTTTCTTATGTTAAACTTTGTTACTGAACAAAATATTAAAAACCAAAAATCAAAAATCAACTATACTAAATCAACCGATAAATCAAATGCTATAGCACCGTGGTGAAGGAGGGACTAACAAGATAGGTTCTTTGTATAATGTATTTTTTTTTTCAATAAAAGTTAAATTAATGATGGTGATGGGAATTGTCTTCATATAATGGTGATGGTGATGGGAATTGTCTTCATATAATGGTGATGGGGATGGAATTTTTTTCAAGACTTTTTCAAATGATGGTGATGGGAATGGGAATTGTCTTCCTGTGATGGTGATGGGAATTTTTTTCAAGACTTTTTCAAATGATGGTGATGGAAATGGGAATTGTCTTCATATGATGGTGATGGGAATTTTTTTCAAGACTTTTTCAAATGATGGTGATGGAAATGGGAATTGTCTTCATATGATGATGATAGGAATGGTTTAAATTAATATTTAAGATTTTTCCATGCGATAGTAATGGGAATGGATTTGAATGGGTAAAATATCTAAGATTTTATCATGTCATGTGACTTTTTATTTAAATGGGTAAAATATTTAAGATTTTTCCATGTGATTTGAATGGGTAAATTGGTCAGCACCAATGGAGAATGAAGAAGTGGAAAAAATCACATGTAAGTGTTTCATTAATGATTAAGGGAGAAGAAGTTGCATGTTGAGGGTTTTAACAAATACAGTTGTATTTTTTTTTCTTTGGACTATAGATTGTATATTGAATATTTTGGAGTATTCATTTTTTTTTTAAGAGTTATGTAATATGGAAATTTAGTGATTGTTCCAAGTGATTAATATTATTATACATAATATGATATAGTATTTGCTTAATATAATATTTGATTGTAGTTTACTTAGGATAACTTTTTATGATTTAATTTTTTTTTTGTAGTTATCTGAAATTTAATTGGTTTTATGGTTGATGATGTTTTTGTGATTTGGATCCTAGGGAGTGATAATGAGTTGAGATTTGACTACCATTAATACTTAAATAGGCTCACAACAAAGGTGTGAAAAGGTGTTATGGTAGAGATTTGATTGCCATTAATACTACATTTCCCTCACAAGCTTCTCCTCCTCCAATTTCTCATGTCAAAGATTTTATTGTGTTGCCTTCTCCTCTTCTTCCTTCTTCTCTCTTCCCTCTTCTTATGAAACCACCTCTCCAAAAACCTTTTATCCCTTTTTTTAATGAACTCGAAAATCTAGCACACTGTCTCATTATTCTCCTCCTCCACAACCTCCTGATCTTGTGATATGGCCCCATGGAAACCATATACTCATCAACCTAAGTAAAGTATTTGACAATAGAAAACCCATCCAATAGTTATAGAAAGTAGAAACTTGGGCATAAGGGTTCTTGAGGTTTCCAATCAAGGGGGCCTTGGGGATGAGGCATACCCCCATGGAATGCCTGTATGTTATTTCTTGCTTGAACTATGTATGAAATAAATTCCCATAAGCCCTAAATAATTTGTTAGTATCCCCGTAGCCAAAATAAACAAAAGTGTAGAAATATAGCCACAGATTGATATCAAGATCACATATTTTTGCAAAGGATGAGGAAGCAAAAGAGTATATGATTTGGGATTAGTCTAAGATAAGCTTCACATTTCATAGAATAGCAACAAAAGTATTAGCAAACTATTTTTCTTGGTTTTATTCCATTCCATAGCATATTTTAGTTACTTATTTATCTTTTAGCTTGAAATTTGTCATTAAATGTTAGGCTTAGTTGTGTATTTTAGTTATTTTTGTTTTTCTTGAAATGTTTGGTAAAATGCCAAGCTTAGATGCATAATGCTTTTGATCACTTTGTCAAATCGCTTTTGCATTAAATTTTCCTCATTTTCATTGTTATTTGCAAGCATTACATTAGTTTGAGTTCTTTAAATTTTGTAATTTGGCTAATATTGTGTAGAATAATGGTTGTTTATCTTTGGGACTAAATTGTTGTAGCTTAGGTGATTAGACATTTGAGACTTAAAAAGGGCTAGTCACAAACTTGAAGCCTATTGAGAAGATGATTATATGGGTAAGGTCAAACTTTTCTTGGGTTGCATAGAGGTTTGCCTAATATTTTTTGTTGATATTATGGTATCTGTGGGAGGTATTAACCTCCACTTGTAACCTTTGACGAGACTAGAATATTTCGGAAAGCAAGAGAAACCATAAAGCCTTGGATAATAACCCTAGAAGATAAGTCGTCTAAAGAGAATAATTAATATTGAGTTTTTACCCCCCAAGAAGAGAAGTCGGCCCAAACATATAAGAAAGAGCGGTATAAATTCATGGTGCTAGAGTTCATTTGTGACTCACTCACTTGCAATTGCATAAGATCAGTTGTGCACAAGTTTGGAGAGGAGTTGCAACTGCAGCTGCTGCAACTTGTATTTCAGTTTCTGGATTGGACTTTCTTCTTGGTATTTGGTTATATTTTCCTAGTGTCCTAGCCTTGGTTGGATATTGATTTGCTACCAGAATTATTCTCTCTGTCATATTTAAGGTGCTTGGGGGCGGCATTTGTGCCTATGGTTGGGTGACAATATTGCTATATTTTCTATGGTTAAACGAGCACACCCACTTTTCTAACAGGTTATGGGCCCACACCTCCTTCAGTCAGTCTAACCACAGGAAGAAAGCTAATCCATAAGATTATCAAGCTCATTGAAGAACTGTTGCTAGGGTTTCTAGCAGGTGCAGTTATTGAAGCATTGTCACTAAGGTTACTAGCAGGTGCAACTGCAAACCCTAAAACCTCTTTTCCAACACCTTATGATGGAACACCTTACTCAATGAGAGGATATTCTAGTGCGCCTTAGTCCAGTGCACCTATTGGCACTCTCAGAAGGAAATAATGTCAAGGTTGATATTTTGGGTCAAAGTCAACATTTGACCAATCAAAATCAAAGTTTGACCAGCTATCAGTCAACGAAAATAATGAATGAAAAGACAGATCATATACACTATTCAAATCTTACAGGAACTATTGAAGATGACATGTTGATAATTGACAATGGAGCTTCCAAGCATATGACAGGAGACCAGGTCAGACTCTCCAGTTTGAATGAAAATAAGACATCCTACAAGGTAGAACTTGGAGACAAGAACACCTATCCAGTCGAAGGAATTGGTCAAGCCTCCATCAAATTGAAATCAGGTAACAATGTTCATTTGAGTAATTTCTTATATGTACCTAGTTTAGAAAAGAACCTTGTATCCATATCTTTCCTAGAAGACAAAGGAACTAGAATAGCCTTTGTAGATGGTGAAGTATTATATTGGTCTAGAGATTCTAGCATAGAGAATGCTAGAGTTATTCGAAGTCATGAAGGAATATTATACAGACTACTAGAATGTAATTATGAAGCTCTTATACATGATGAAGTCAATACCAGTGAACTTTGGCATAGAAGGTATGTTCATATTAACTATCAATCATTATATTTCCTTGAGAAAATGGTTGAAGAAATGCCAGAACTACAATCTACACATGAAGGAATTTACATAGGATGTGCTCTTGGTAAAAATGTTAGGAATCCATTCTTGAGTAGAAATAATAGATCTAAGGAAATCCTAGATCTAATACATTCATATGTTTGTGGTCCGATGCCATTCAAATCTCTAGGAGGTTCTCTTTATTATGTAATCTTCATGGAAAATTACTCAAGAAAGAATTGGTTATATCTCTTGAAGACAAAGTATGAAGTTTTCAACAAGTTTCAAGAATTCAAAGCAGAAATAGAAAACCTCACAAGTAAGAAAATCAAGACTTTGAGAATAGATAATGGAGGAGAATACACATCCAAGGAATTTGTTGTCTTTTGCAAATCAACAGGGATTAGGAGGGAGCTAACCGTTCCTCATAATCCTCAACAAAATGGTGTAGCAGAAAGGAAGAATAGATCCATTTAAGAAAACATGAAGGAACTAATGAATGATCAAGGCTTATCCATATATTTATGGGGAGAAGTAGACATGACAACAATATATGTTCAAAATAAAATTTCCCATCACATACTGAAGGATGTGACTCCAGAAGAAGCCTTCTCAGGAAAGAAACCCAATGTGGAACACTTAAGAATATTTGGGTGCCCTATGTACCTTCATATCCCCAAGGATAAAAGGAAGAAACTAGAACCCTCAGGAAAGAAGGGAATATTTGTTGGATACAATGAATCATCCAAAGCCTACATAATCTATCTTCCAGAACAACATAATATTGAAGTTAGAAGAGACGTAACCTTCAATGAGAAGATGGATTTCAAGAAATCTATAGAAGAATCCATGGAAGAAGAAGAATATGAAGAGAATAAAGAAGAAATCACCTATCTTCCAGAAAGTCAGAAAGTCAGAATGAAGAACCAAAACAACTTGATCATCTTATGCAACCATGTGAATCTATTGAATCATTCATTGTACCCAAAACTAGAAAATGTCCATCTTGGCTTGAAGCTAATTCACAACAAGAAGAAAGATTCAAAGCTTCAAGTGGTTCCTTCAGAGAAAGAAAAAATCCCAAAAGATTCTCCAGCTATGGAGCATGTATGAAAAATATTATAAATGAACAACCCACCACATTTGAAGAATCATCTCAGAAGAAACAATGGGAAAAGGCCATGATAGAATAACACTAGTCTATCATGAAAAATGACATATGGGAAATCATGCCTAGCCCCAAGGAAAAATCAGTAGTAACTTCAAAATGGGTTTATAAGATCAAACATGTAGTAGAAGTAAGTGTGGACAAATACAAGGCAAGGTTCATAGCAAGAGGGTTTTCCCAAGAGGAGGGAGAATATTATGACGAAACCTTTGCTCCTATTTCCAAATATACTTCTATTAGAGCCATTATGTCTCTTGTTCCTTCAATGGAATGGATTCTACACCAGATGGAAGTAAAGATAACTTTTCTCAATGGAGAAATTCAAGAAGAAGTATGCATTGAACAACCTCAAGGTTTTGAAGTACATTCTAGAGACACTCGTGTTTGTAGATTAAAGAAATCCATGTATGGACTCAAGCAAGCTCCAAGAGCTTAGTATGCCAGAACTGATAATTACTTAGTAAGACTTGGTTTCTCTAAGATTCATGCATATCCAAATCTCTACTACAAGGTTGTGAACAATGCACATGTGATTCTATTGTTTGTTAACGACCTCTTCTTAACAAGTGTAGAGTCTCTCATCACCCAGTGTAAAATGGAATTATCTTCTGAGTTCGATATGAAAGATATTGGTCTCATGCACTATTACTTGGGACTAGAAGTATGGCAAAAGCATGGTGAAATATTTCTTGGACAAGGAAAATATGTAGTGAATATTCTTCATAAATTTGGAATAATGGATTGCGAATCCATGGCCACTCCTATGACCACAGATATAAGAAAAGTAAGAGACTCAAATTCTAATCCAGTAGACTCATCCCTATATCAGCAATTGATTGGGTCATTGATGTATCTAGTGGATACTCAACTGGATATTTTCTTTGTTGTAAACACCTTAAGCCAGTTCGAGGTGGAACCTAGACATGAGCATTGGATAGCTGCAAATCATGTTCTAAGATATATTTGTGAGACACTAAAATATGGTTTAAGATACACCTCATCCAATGATATAGAACTTCATGGATTCACATATTCAGATTGGTCAGGGAGTGCATAAGACATAAGGAGTACTTCATGGATGTGTTTCAGTATGGGCTCTGTTATGATATCATGGGCTAGTAGGAAACAAAAGTCGGTTGCACTCAGCACAACAGAAGTATAATATGTCACAACATGTGAGGCATGCATCAAAGAAGTATGGATGAGGAAGCTAATTTATGGACTATTTGATCAGGTACTAGATTCGACCGTAATATACTGTGACAATCAAAGTTGTATCAGGCTATCAAAACACCCAGTGTTTCATGACTAGTCGAAACATATTGAGATCAAATACTACTTTATTTGTGATAAAGTCCATGAAGGAGAAGTGAAACTCTAGTATATATCCACAGATCAGCAAGTAGCAGATATTTTGACAAATCCTTTTGTTCGGGATAAATTTTTTGTACCTAAGGGACAAGATGGGGCTCATGGAGATAACTCCCTTAACCAAAAGGGAAGAGATGGATCCCTAGGTTGGGAGGGAGCACTGATATATATTATTGATTCATGGGCAGTCACTTTCCACTTTGGAAAATGGTCCAAGTTGCGAATTTCCTTTCCAATCTGAAAAGTGGTTTGATATTTCATACGGACAGGAATTTTCTACCTCGAAAAATGGTCTAGGTTAGATAGTTATTTTCGCAATGAAAAGGGTCTGATAGATTGTTGATGTACCATACACATCGATTCCCCTTTTAGCTAGTGTGGGGGAATGGTCTAGGACAGTCATTCTTCTTGGAAATCGCTCTAAGTAGCGGTCAAGTAGAATGGTTTGCCTCGTCGGGCAGTCATTGTTTCGAAGTTCATTTTTGTGAGAAGTTTCGAAGAATGGTCCATTTTGGAGGTTGGTGAAGGACATTCATTTCCTTAGGAAATGGTCCGAACATTCATTCCCTAGGGAAGAATCATTCTCTTTGGGTTTCACTATGATTAGTGTTGGAGGAATGGCCCAGTTAGGTGAATGGTCCAGGTTCAAAAATCAGGGACAAGCATTCCCTAGGGAATAATCATTCTCTACAGGTTACACTATGATTAATGCCGGAGGAATGGCCCAATTAGGTGAATAGTCCAGGCTTAGAAATCAGGGACAGATATTCTACTATGCTTGGGAAGAATAGTCCAGATAGCCCATGGCTGATGTTTTATTTTCTTAGGGTATATGATCTTCCAGATCTCATAGATGTGAGTGGAAGAATGGCCCAAATGAGTCAATTTGTATCATGATATTATTTATTCATATTGATATCAGATGATATGATTGTTGTAGAGACTGTATGTCTCTGGAAAGTAGTTGTATGCTAATGTGGTGGATGTGATCCATTGATAGTGATTGTGGGTCACTAGTTAGTAGAAGTGTGCTACTGAGAGTGTTTGTGTACCACTGGATATTAGTTGTATACTACTATGAATAGAAACAATAGTGTTCTATTGGATGGCATTGTTTTGATTTCCATGGAGACTATCTATTTGGATAGTGATGATGGTGCTCATGATTTAATCATGAGATAGCATATGTGTGGATATGTTGATGTTAACGGATGAATGGTTTTTGTGTTCTCGATACCATTTCCTTTTATACCTCCCTAGCTATGAGGGAGTGTTGATATTATGGTAGCGGCCGGAGGTATTAACCTCCACTTGTAAACTTTGATGAGACTAGAATATCTCGGGAAGCAAGAGAAACCCTAAAGCCTTGGACAATAACCCTAGAAGACAAGTCGGCTAAAGAGAATAATTAATATTGATTTTTTATCCCCCAAGAAGAGAATTCAGACCAGACAGATAAGAAGGAGTAGTATAAATATAAGATGCTAGAGCTCATTTGTGACTCACTCACTCGAAACTAGATAAGACCAGTTGTGTGCAAGTTTGGAGAGGAGTTGCAGCTGCTGCAACTTGTATTTTGGTTTATGGCTTGGACTTTCTTCTTGGTATTTGGTTATATTTTCTTGGTGCGATAGACTTGGCTAGTTATTGATTTGCTACCAGAATTATTCTCTTTGTCAAGGTTAAGGTGCTCAGGGGTGGCCTTTGTTCCTATGGTTGGGTGGTAATATTTCTATATTGTCTATGGTTAAATGAGAACACCCACTTTTATAACATATATTTCCCACTCTTATCAAACTCTAGAGTCTAGGGGCACATGCACCAAACATAGAAAACATTTTTAGGTGATTTGGAGTATATCCTAGATCACATATATCAATAACATCTCACATATGGGATCTTCTTAGCCATCGTGTATATTCCCAACCATTCTTAGACAGAGGCATCTAATAAGGGGCTTGCATTGAGCATCGAATATGTCTAAGCAATCATCAAAAAGTAAGATAGTTTTCTATCCTCTTTGGTTGATACGACTATTATTAGAGTTATGACCTTACAACTATCTTGGTAAGCTTACACCTAGGTCATGATTTTTCTCAAGTAAGGTTGCATGAATTTTACAAGGTTATGAGATAATGGAAACAATGTGAGGAGGAGCATATAGAGACAAACAAGAGGAAAGTAGACACAATGGATTGGCTTGTTGTCTCCAAATATTAAAGAAAAATAGTTGATCTTGATTTAGGAACTCCTTTTCCCCCAAACCAACAAGGAGAACTATGGTTTTGTTGTCCATTTGTCATGAAAGGCGTGTTCTTCTTGTTGGATTTATTTTGTTCATAATAAGCTATATAATAAAATGAATTATAAAGATATTGAACAAGACACAACCTTAAATTATGCAAAGTTAAAAACATGCTCTAGACTCCTAGAAGTATTTCATCGAAGTTTTTTACCAACAAATAGAACTTTGAGATCACATAATAGATTTATGCAGGGGGGGATTCCAATCCAATTCTCTAGAAGTTCTCAATTATCTATGGTGAAAAATAGAATGGTGATATGAACTTAACTTCATCACTAACCCTGAGGAAATTACATCTTTTGGACTAGGAAACTTCTGGAAAATAAGGATTTGGGATATGTATCATTGCCTTAAATAATGAAAACTTTTAAAGGTTTGATTCAAAAAAATTCAAAATATGATTTTACTCTATTGCAGGTTATGTTAGCAATCCCAAAGCTACTACCTCAGCTCTGGACATGAATGTTTGGCCATGAATAGGTGATATTTGTTACATTGATGATGAAAGAAACATGTTTGTAGTGTATAGATTGAAAGAGTTGATCAAATATAAGAGTTACTAGGTATAACCTGAATCTCTTTGAGAAGTTTGAAATTGTTAATGTCCAACTTTTGCAAATGATTCAAGACTCGATCTCAACCATAACATATTTTTTCTTGTACATGGCATTGTAGGTTTCTCTTGTTGAATTAGAATTTCTTCTACTTTCTCATTCTAAGATTGCATATGTTGCAATAATATTGTAAGTACAATGTTTCTTTATACTCTTATTTTATTTAATACATGGGAAAATTTGTCCATGACACTCATTTTTTAGCATGAACTTTTGAGTAATTTTTTCCTTTTTTAAATTTTTATTTGTCATAACCATTATTCAAAACATGTCACAAGAACTAATTCCAAAAGGTTAGCATATTATGGTACTTAACTCTAGGTTTTTACCATGAAGTCCCATAATTTAATGGCCCAAAATACCTATAGGTGTTGTATTTGTAACTAGTTGGTGTGAACTTCTCAAGCCATAGTGAGGTTGGATATGCCTAATAAGCATAAACTTTCACGTGTGCCTTGTGCTTCACCAACACAAAATCAAAATTGTGTTTTATTGAGTTCATTATTACATTATTATGGTAGATACAAGGTAGTATATTAAAAAACCAACAATCATGATGTGAATGATCCCCTAATTGTCAAAGGTACAAATTTTACAATTGTAATCCTATGTTGTATCAACCACAAATAGTCATTCATGCAATATATAGTATACCCTGTCATTACTTTCCACGGTGTTGAAGAGTCGCACTGAAATTATTATGAATGGTTGCAGGTTTCCATGCAAAGAAGTTGGATAGGTTCCAATGTCATACATTGTAAGGAAAGTGAGAAGCACAATATTTGGAACCAATGTTATCGAACTTGTAGCTCAACATGTAATTTGGATTTTAAATCCTTTATATTTATACTACCATTAAAGTTTTTGAGAATTGCAAGCTATCAAAGAGATAATTTTCAATTTTTCAAGCATTTCATCAAACCTCTCAAATGATGTCATTGATATCATTAAAAAACATGTCCTAGTTAATATTGGTTTGGGTTTGTCTTCATAGGTAGTGTCATGTCCCCATAAGATGTATGCCTGAATATTGTGATTGTGCACCTCTTGAGGGTGTACACCACCATGATGATTGTCACTTGTATTCTTGGAAACACCAAGGATACTTTGTCTGAACTATGCCTCTTCACCTAGAGCATACCCATACTTTATTCTAGGCTACAGGTGAGTCACAATCCTACTCTAGTGAAACTCTCTTGTATACTTAAACAATTTGTTAACAAGATAACACTTATTCATGTAAGCATACATCCATGAAACGAAGAGAACACTTGCGAAAAAAACAAGAGACACACAAATATAGTGCGAGGGGCCCAAGACACGCCTAACACTCAGCTAAGTCTTATTATTGTGAAACAGTTACAATATGAACACTGTCATATTGGCTTACAACTTGGGTAGAGTCACACTATTTGGAAATTTAATTACTTAAATTGTTGATCATTAAATTATCAATTCGGGAGCTCGCAAGTTTGTGAGACACCGGCATTGTATATGCAAGACTATGTAGCTAAAATAATCCTACTAAATTCAAAATGCAATTCGATCAATAAATCATTTTCAATAGTCAAGACTTAACAACTCTTGTAGATTTAACAAGCATAAAACCAAATTATATAAATTTTGTGATATAAAACATAATCCAAAAATATCATAGTCGTATGTTCAAGTCTTATGGATTCCCAGCTCTTTCAAGATCTCGGGGTTAACAACTTCCTAAAATTTATGGAAACAAACCACGCACAGTCGTTAACACACTTGGACGGAATTTAAAAGAATGAAAATAAACAAAAGGCATAAACATATTAAGCAATAAAAACTTCAAAGTAAAAGCAAGCAATTTAAACCATCACACCATTCTTGTGGAAAAGAAACACACCATGCTTTTATTTAATGAAGAAAACTAACTACAAGATAAAATTACATAAATAAAATAAAGAACCACCATTCTCTCGGAGAGATCTCTTTCTCTTGATAATTCATGGTGGGGAATTAAACTACGACATCAAAGAATTTTAATCAAATCATAAAACACAATAAAATTGCATACTTGCAATATATATAAGAAAAGATCTTGAAATGTTTTACTCACTCCATAATGAATTGGACATTTTCTCCAATAGTCCTCCCCTTGGAATGGGAAGGCACTCTTATTTACACATGAGATTTCTTTGAGAATACGATAAGAAACTAACAATTTTAAATCGACTTTTCTCTCATGCAGTTACAACCATTTACTAATAAGTAAAAACTAAAAACCAACTGGTAAATGATTACAAGATCTTTGCTAATAATTCAAAAGAAATCACACTAATCTTGTTTAGGGTCCAAGATTATTTCAACCTTCAATATAGTTGATGATGATTCAAATCCATGATAAATCTTCAATGGTTGAATAAGAAATTCGAATTTGGAGCTACGTGGTAAAAGTAAGCATTGTTGCAAATTCCAATTATACATGTAATCGTCGCCAAACTAACCCAACTTTCAAGGTTAAGTGAGAACATGTTATTTTTCTAAGATTGAATCATAAACTCACATAAAATACTAAAATAAATACATTGGAAAATGATCAGTCTAATCCCTCATATAAACATTAAAATGGTCTTAATTCAAGGTTACATGGAAATTGAAAATGGTTAAAATTCAAGGAAAAAGAGTGAAAGATGAAATTTTGGTGACCCAAAACGCATGACTTGCCTCACCTCACCAAGACACTCATACACAGATTCATCACACCAGGACTCATATGTCACAACAACTTTCACAACTCCTACGATGCACCCAAAACGTGCATCCACCTCAAAGTCACCATCTCTTTTCTATCACAAGACTTCACACAGACCTGTATTTCTGTATCATAGCATGCCTCGCGTAGACCTACGAAAATAGTTCCCCAACTCCAAACTCACCCTTCTTACTGCTAAAATCAACCCAAAAATGGTCACCCTAACTCTGTCCACAAAATCACCTCAAGAGAGTACAAGTCCTCCTATGTGGAGAAACTTAACCCCTTGATGGAGCTCACCCCTCCTTGTACAAACATGTCATAGAACCTCAGAGATGATATTGTCCTCTTCACTTTCTATATTCCTTGTTTTTTGTGTGCCTTATGTTCTTATATGGACTCCAAACATCAACTTCACAAATCGTCACATCCTTTTGGGTGTGTCGCGCCCCTTCGTGAATCATCATTCCCAAACAAACTGACACACCCCTTCACACCAATGCACCAAAATGAACATGTGTGCCTCTCAAACTTTGCATCACTTGGGACCAACATGAACCAACCTTGGTGTGCTCTTCGTGTTGATGCGCCTCAACCTCTTTGATGCACCCCATGTTTCACCTCATGCTTGGGAAAGCCCCTTGGTGTGTTCATGCACCCAAGGAGCCCACTTTCCCAACTATTGTGATTATTGGGTGCCAAGGCAACCCCAAATTTTGTCTCCTTGAGTACTTGGGAAAGGGTTTCTATGCCCTTCTAACTAAATACCTTACATCCTCTCCCACCACAAGTCATTTCCATCCCCAACAACATCTACAAAATATACGATCTCCAAGTCTTTTTCTAAACTTGTGCCTCCATCGCAACTAAGTCTGCTAGAAACCCCAAGTTTCATGCCAACTGGAAACCCCAAAATTCTATCAAGTGGAACTCTCAAGTTTTCTTACGATGTGGAAACCCTAAGTTTCCTTGAGAAGTGGAAACCCCAAATTTCCACAACTCGTATAATCATCAACAACTTGTGCAAGAATCCACACTTCCCTCTACCCAAAGTTGTGTGCAACCAATTTATCTTCTACGATGGAAGGACATCTCCTCCCCAAATCTATCCACAATTCCCAAGCTACCACTATGGCACTGTGATGATCACTCTTTGTTCTGTTGTTGTTGATGATTCCTCAACTACTGCTGCAACCTCAATCAAAACTTCAAAAATGTCTAAGTGTTGAAGTTTTGTGAACTTGTTGTTATGTACATACTACAAGCAATTGCGGCATGTCTCCATACAATGCTAGCCTCAAGCCCTATACTGGTTGGGTAGCTAGTCTAACCGTCATCCAGTTCTTGAAATGTTCTTCTCTGTGCTTGAACTTAGTCTTTTATGTTTGTGTCTCAGTCACTCCATCCGACTCCAAAGACTAAAGAAAGTGTCCACCATTGTCTTAGTCCTACCACATCCAATATTCTTCAAGGATATCCTCCACAATATCTAAGTGTTGCACTTCGAACCTACTGACACGTCCATACTTCGACCTCTTATTCATGCTCTCATGCACTAACTCTCCAAGTGTTGA
>ML844279.1:23796-41176 GCA_009831015.1 Picea engelmannii | reverse complement strand
ATTGATTGGACATATTGTAGGCTTGGTCATTTGATAGATATTGATGAATTGATGATCTTTCATAGGCTAAATAACAGAACGTTGACTTTCATCTCTTATCTATTTCATTGCTTATTGAATTAAATCGGATAGTTAAAGAAGTACTAAACCTTTGAGTTATAGCCTGCAATATACATATTGTCTTGTTATTATCTTTTTTCGGGCAGGTGTTCTCAATAGGGACTACACTTCTTTTATTGGTTGATTAGCCGGACTATCTGATACTGGTGGTAACCTACGAGGAGGGAAACCTTAAACACTTGACCTTGTATCCTTTGCCTCTTCAAACCCAGGTTACGGTGGACGTCTCCCCTGGGATAACCTCCCTAAACAGAAAGAACCTCACCATCGAGGTGACATTGGGTGGGGACGGCTCCTGTTACGCCAATTTGTCCTCTATCCTATAGCCTGTGACCTAAAATACAAACTGCGCGATAACATTTTGGCGCCGTTGTCGGGGAACACTGAGTCAATCTTCCTCAACGACAAATCCTTTGGTAAGCCTTGCCTCAAAGACCTTTCTCTTACAAGCTTACCTGGTGACTCAACTAAGGATTTATTCCCCTATTCTTTGATAGTTTTAGGAAAACTATCTGGTGACTCCACAAACCAAAAGGAGGTTCAATAATCCTCCTCTAGCTTTCAGAAGGAAGCCTCCTGCAAATTCACCTGTTGTCAAGTCACTTTTTGGAAAGAGACTTCCTTTAAACATGTCTACTTCTCAGACCGGTACTACAAACCTAGTCAATAATCAGAGACAATGGTCATCTACTTTTTTCAAGCCATTAGACATGTCAACGATACCTAGCTACCCTAGGCAAATGCCACCCAAATATGAGAAGTGGTTGCCTAAGTTTACCGGCACTGATGCTACTAGTGTCGAAGAGCATATGAGTAACTTCTGGGCATTTTTTCAGCTTCAGCCCATTAGTGATGATGTTGAGGACTTGGTCATGAAGTTATTCTCTGCTACCCTTTATAATGTTGCAAGACATTGGTATCTTGGCATGCCTAATGGAAGCATCAAAACCATGGATAGACTTGAGAAAATATTCCTCAGAAGGTGGAGTATCAAAGAAGACCCGAACATGCTGCTCACCCGACTAAATAGCCTTTCCAAGCATGAGAATGAATCCATTCGGGAATTTCATACCAGGTTCAAAGAATTACTCCAACGAATTCGCCCAAGCCACCATCCGAAGGATGATTATCTTGTTCACATTTATACTAGATCTTTCAGTGGCCAATTAGGGTACCTTCTTAGAGACAAAGACCCTCAATCCATTCAAGAATTCTAATATCTTGCAACTAAGATTGAAGGAAATCTCCTTTCATCCAAGATTGAGCCCTTTGCTAACCCTAGGGGGAGAATAGACACCAAGCAGAAAGTGGTACACAATGCTGAGCCTACTTCGGATCTCTGCACCAGTATCAGTAAGATGCAAGCTTCAGTGGACAACATCATGAAGAATTAAGACGAAATGATGAACCGGATCGTTAGACTTGAAAAATCCCAGACCCAAGCACCTAGACCACCATTCAAAGGGACATTCCAGAAAAGGAACCAAACCTACAAGATGAAGAATGAAAATGAAGTCCAAAATACTCTGGCCCCTACAAATGTTGTTGATGAAAATCCCTGGTCTCTAGAATGCAGTGAAGCACATTGGGAGAATGAGTGTCCTTATAACGCCAGCCAACAACAAATCAACAATCTTGACTGCTTTTCGAGCTTTCCTCAAAAAAATATAACTGATATAGAACATCAACGAGACCTAAAGGAAGCAACCAAAGCAGCAAGATTAGAAATAATTAACAACTTGGACTAGTAGTCATGAGAAAATCTTAAAAATCAAGAAGTTCAAGTATACCGGAGAAAGAACCCGAAGCAACCTGCAACTGATCAGCTGAAATCTCCTGATGTTCTTCCTCCTAAGATGTCCAAAGATGATAAGACTACCCTTGATTTTGATTTTGAAGGAGCTTTGTCGAAGATGCATGTGAATGTTCCCTTAAAAGAAGCAATCAAGATCCATTCTATTAAATAATGCTTCAATACCTTCTTTTCAGGAACAACTGAGCCTATGGACCCCCCCGATTACGCTGCAAGTTGACCATTTCAGGATCCAGTATGGTGAAAACCCACCTTTCTTTATGACTCTTATGATGAACAATAAGTACCATAACAATTGCATGCTGGATACAGGTGTTGGTGCAAACATGATGTCTCTTAAAGTCATGCAACAAATGGTCCTGAAGGTAACCAGGCCATACATAAATGTGTGTGGATTTGAATCCAAAAAAATACCCACACATGGTGTAGTTGAAAATGTCGAAGTGCAGTTGAAAGAATTCCCCGAAAAGACCATTCACATAGATATTATAGTCGTCGATGTCCTGGATGTGTGGGGAATGCTCTTGTCTAGGAAGTTTTGTGCGATGATAGGCAGGTCCTTTGAGATGGATCTCACCTTTTTGCGTTTGCCTTTGAAAGATGGAACAACTGGACATTTACTCAATGTGCCGATAATTGGAAACCATGTACAAGATGTTGTTCCTTCTGTAAATTAAGTGCAGAAAGATGTGATACAAACTCTTAAATAATATTCTCTAGAAGATATGCCATTTGCTACAGAAGAAGACTTTGACCAGATTGAGTTGCCCAAGAAAGAGGAATATCAACAACTCCTAGATCAGTTTCAGAACAAAGAAGTAGGGACAGTGACGATAATAAAAAGACAAAAGAATGAAGAAAACGTGCAAATCCATCTGTCCCAACAGGAAGTCTTTACACCAGAAGCCCACCCACCTCCTTTAGTATAGTACACCAGGGTTGTTCAAGGAACAACCAAACACAAGATCCAAAAATACGAGGAGGAATTGGTATGGATGTGGGATACTTAGAAAGGAGAGCCAACCAATGTAAAAGGAAGTACACAATCATGGCTAGGACCTTTTAAGGTCGGGATGGAATTAGTGGATAAATCATACTACTTGTCCACCTTGGAAGAAAGAAGGCACCGTTACCCATCAGTAGACGCCTCCTAAAACCCCACCAAGGTGGTGGGACATGAATGTACAGGTAAGTATGAGTAGGTAGGCATTTTGCGTGTACTATACCATCTATATTTCATGTTTGTTCCCTCATCTGCATTTTGATTGTTTTATTTCATATGTATACATGTTATATATTTTGGGGTGGCAATACCACCCCACCTTTGTTGCTGATGTATCTTTTCAAGTGTGAGCAGGTCTGCAGGTTTATGCCAGATATGTTGAGGTTCTCATGCGCTCTACGGTGAGCAAATATCCCCGAGTTGGAGCCAGATGTTATCCCTCATTTCTAGGGATAACTAGGAGATCATGTATCGAGGCCCACAGGTCCTAAACATGGAGTACTGAGAGCAAGATTGACTTGAGTATGGCCCTGGAGGGCCCATCCTTATTCTTCTTTGACATATTTGTCCTGTCAGTAGCACCAACATCCATCACCATCGGCTTGGACTTGAATCAGAGAAAACGCTTCCTCCATGAGGTAATTGGTCCAGGTATCATGGTATGTGTCATGTTTGATCATTATAACTTTCTTATATATGCATTAGGTTCCTTACATTTTTTACAACTGCTTGGATCTTACACTAACCCACTTGACCATTATTGGGGGGATTAATGGGATGCCCTAGAAAGCTTGTATCCATGGGTTTTGGTTAGCCACCAGGGGGGATTTGAAGATCCATCATCCGCTCCCACCATACAATCATTTTACATCTTATCTCCCATGCATCCATCCCATTCCCCTAGTCCGGGCATTAGGATGACCTATTTGAGGGGTTACACTTTGTCTTGTGGGAAGAAGGGGATAAAGGCCCAAGGGGTAAAAGAAGATGGTAAAAGATAAAATCCATAGGGAATAAAACCTAGAGATTCCTCGCCCAGGGATCCCCGAGAAGGAAATAAAAGGCCTCTCAATAAGAAACAAAAGGGACCCAAAGCAAAATAATACAACAAGACCTAACCAAGAGGATGGGAGGTCTCATCACGAGCCAACCCATTATGTTCATAGGTATCTAGCGGTATGACATTGCCATTATCTGGTTACCACGCCAGGGCAATGACCTTTGGTTGCATGGCCAAAGGAAAGGGGGTCTCATCACGAGCCAACCTTATCATTTCTGCGAAAATACTAGTGGGTAACACTGTCAGCTCTGGTCACCATGCCAAGGCAGTTTCCTCTGGTCAGACCTTCACGTAAAAAGAAAGAAAAGGTAATAAATAAGGAAATAATAAAGGAAATAAGGGGCTTGGAAAAAACTGCATCCATGACAGGTACATCTCACCTCCTACAAAGGCACCCATGGACAATACCTTCCCCTAGTCTTCACTATGACTGGACATCCTTAGACCATATCATTTCATGTTACATGGCTTGAATAATCTTCTTTGGAAACTCTCTTCTTCTTATGGATACTGGCCCAATAGGTTATTATGTCTCTTTCTTCAACTTTGTATAGTAGGTCAATGTAATGTCTTTGAGCTATTAGATGATATTGCTAGGGGTTTTATGCATGTATTTGATGAATTTAATGATGAAATATGATTGACATTTCTATGATCCCAAGGACTGACGAGCCCATGGAGGGTGAATTTTTTGATGTGCAAGACCATACCCGATAGACAGGTACCAATGGACTAGTACACATGGGGATATGATTAGCGCAGACCTCTATGGGGCTGAAGAGGCCATTAGATGGTTGTTGAGATGGCAGAGACAAGATGATGTTATGATGAGCCTTTGCACATGAAGAAATAAGGACGTTCCACTAGGACACTTTGGCTGAGCCCGGCCTAGGGGGGATCACCCACTTCATATGGAACGTTTTCCCCTTGATGGACAGGACGCCACCCAGGAGAGCTAGACATTATATTGAGTGTGTGGTAGTGTGATGAGGTTATTGGCACATGTGGAAGCTTGGAGGAGCCCTAGTTGGGCTAATGTCTGACTTCTGGATGGTGGATATGCCCAAAAAGGGCCAACGTCTCCCTCAGAAGGGCTTGACGTCCCACCTTTTTCTCATTTTATGTCATTTATCTAGTAGTTAATGTAAAAACAGTGTAAATTTTGTAGTCAGCCTTGTCGGTTGTTTTAATAACCTATTTGGTAATTGAAAGGTCATGGATTGATATATATTGAGAATTTTTTCCCTCATTTTAAACATAACACAACTCACTCTCTTGTGAGATCTCAAAACTTGCGCCCTAGTTTGGGTAATTTTGGTGTTTTAAGTGAGGCGCAACTCTTCTTGGAGGATTTTTCTTAGCATATATGGCATTTCTCTCAAGGAAGGTTTACAACTAGGGTTTGATTATGCTTTCTTCATGACATGTAAGTGAATTTTTCATGCAAAACTTCTTAAGTGAATGGTTGTAGGCTTAATTTCTTACATTTTTCTATTACATTACTGAATCTTGAAACCCTAGGTGGCAAGCACACAAATAGGTCATTGATATATGTCCCCTTGTTTGAGAAATAATTTTGGCCATTGAAAAAGGAAGATATAGCCTAGTCGTTGCTACACTTTTCTCTCTTTTTTTGAGCTAGCGTTGAAGTTATAGGTTGAAAAGAGGAGACGTCCTAGGCCTAGTTGGACTACACCTAGGGTTTTCACCTTCTAGGGTTTGAAGGCCTTGCCCCTGCAACACTTTCTCCCTTAAATMTATACTTTGAGCTAGCCATTTTACCAAGTGTATTTAGAKAAGGAGTAAGGAGCATGAGGCCTTKCTTAAGCAACACCGGAGTGAGCCTCCTTCCCCTAGGGTTTTGATTCTAGGGCCCTGCCATTGCAACACCTTAGAACCCTACCTTCCAATCTCTAAGTTTAAATCCYCCTGAGACTTTTTWSTCTTKCTTTTGACTCYATTTACCCTAAGGCACTRGTAATATCTYGAACGTTGAGCTTTTAGTGTATAAAATCATATTTCAAACTTTGATTTTTTGAAACCCTAACTAACCCTAAAGMTGCTAACCTAGGATGAYGTCATACTTGACGCARCAAGCTTTTGACTAATAAATAAGCAATTAAATGATGACATCAAGCATTTACTGAACAAGTTATTGATTAGACATACTGTAGGATTGGTCATTTGATAGATATTGATGAATTGATGATCTTTCATAGGCCAAATAACAAAACGTTGACTTTCATCTCTTATCTATTTCATTGCTTATTGAATTAAATCAGATAGTTAAAGAATTACTAACCCTTTGAGTTATAGCCTGCAATATAGATATTGTCTTGTTATTATCTTGTTCCGGGAAGGTGTTTTCAATAGGGACTACACTTCTTTTATTGGTTGATTAGTCAGACTATATGATACTGGTGGTAACCTGCGAGGAGGGAAACCTTAAACACTTGACCTTATATCCTTTGCCTCTTCAAACCCCAGGTTACCGAGGATGTCTCCCCTGGGCTAACCTCCCTAAATAGAAAGAACCTCCCCATCGAGGTGACATTGGGTGGGGAAGGTTCCGGTTACGCCAGTTTGTCCTCTATCCTATAGCATGTGACCTAAAATACAAACTGTGTGATAACAAGGACTTCGCGATCTCGGTTACAATATGTCCCTGCCCCTTCGAGCTCCCGGTATCCGAAATACTAAAGTACCTAACCCCGAAATGTCGATCTTCCACTCCAAATAGGGATCAACGACTCATAGCCTCTCCTGATCCGACGGTTTGTGTCTTTTCAGTATTTCAGGAGTCAAGAGTTCTGAACTCTTACCCTTTGCATTCCCAGTAGCCAAAATTCTGAAATCCTCCTTTCTGTAATTTCCCCGAAACCTCGACCGCTCACCACGTGTCCTCTTGTTGGACGGTCACGATCCTTTCAGGATTTCATGGGTCAAGAGTCTCGACTCTTTCCCTTTGTATCACTCAGTAGCCGAAATGCCGAAATAGGCCTTTCACTCCCCTCTTCACATACAAGGGTTAAACCTCGTGCAACTTCTCCTGGATCTGATGGCTATCGATCCATGCTCCCAGATCTCATAGCCAATATATCTTTCTCCTGTGCACTCTCCTCCTGCTTGCCTAGAAACGAACTCAATGGTCTAGATCTTGTCCTCTCTAGCTGATCTAATGGTAGTTGTGCTCCCTCCTGAGCTTGCGCTTCTTCCTGAACCTGGAAGACTTCAAACAATTCAAAGGTCTTAGCCTTGGCTCTTGTTGTGAAGCCTGTATCCTCGGCTCCTGCCTATGTTCTAAGGACATTGTCCCTCCTGATCTTTTGAAACTCTTACCCACCAAAGGGTATCTCGACTTCTGTGATTCCTTGCAGCTATGGCTCTATGCGCAAAGGAACTTTTCCTCCCGAGCTTAGTCGTCTCTTAAACCTTGAAAGGTTTCTTGGCATCTACACTCTTTACAAATTATCTACACACAAAGGTGCTATCTGTCTTGAGCTTCAGGACCTTAGAATAAGTTCTCTCTCTCATCTCCCACTCCTATTGTCTGATGAGCCTTCAGATGATTGCCTATCTGTCAACACTTTACTCAGGTGCTGGCCTAATGCACTCCTTGCATAGGTCTTTATCCTCTTGAGCTTCAATTTCTCAGACCTCTAAGGTCTTTGCCCCTTTCTCTCCTTGAAAGGATGGAAATGCCCTCTAGCAACTTCCTACTCAAGCACTCCTTGATAAGCCTGCAGAGTGTTCAGTAACCATTTCAAGGTCTTCCCTTGACTCTTCTTCTTCTCTGAACTCAAAACAGAGTTCTTCTCAGTGCACTCCTTGCACTCTCTCGATGCCCTCCTGGCAGAGCTTCTATAGAATCCTCGGTGACCGTTTCTTCTTACTGAACTCGAAATAGAGTTCCTCCTGTGCACTCTATCTGGGTGCTCAATGTCCTCAATGTCCTCCTGGCAGAGCATCTACAGAGCCCTCAATGATTATGTTTTCTCTTTGCCTTTATTTGCACAGTCTTCACCTCCAAGGTGTCCATCAACCTTGAAGATTCTCCCTAATTCAATGACTTTAGCTGGTGCGCCCTTCTGGCACGTCTTTGTCTAAATCCACAGACTTTGGAAGTGCACTCCTTGCATTGGCTTACATAACCCACAATATTCTGTCATTCAACCTCTTGCATGAAGCCTCAAAGAACCCAAACCTGGAATCAAATAACTCACAGACAGTAAATTCTATCTATCCCTGCAAATGCATACCTAACATACATCTACAACATATCATCAACATATAAAGACATTCATTCACGAACTCATAAACATGTGGACAACAACATGCAGGAAAAACTGCTCTGTTTGTATTAATCAAGAATGTCTGATTACAATGTGTTCGAGCTCGGACTACAATAGAGTGTCGTCTCTCTTCTCCCTATTCTCTTTATTCTTCTCTTCTTCTCTACATACTCTATAGACTAACCCCCCAGATACAAAGAGGATCTTTTTACATGAGGGGGATCTTTGAGTGCTTCCCTCCATCCTCACCAAATCTCATTTACTTACATTCAATTACATTGAATGGCTATCTAGTCCAAATTGAATCTAGATCTCAGGCTTACAACCTATTTAAGGCAACCTTTACTAAATCCTATGCATATGCATGGCTTTTTGGCTCTCCCAGCCTTACAATAATTTAATACAATTTTCAAAATTTGAAAATCAAGAAGGCTGTGGCTCTCTCTCCCATTGAATGTATTCTTTGATGTACTGGTTGGATGGCACATAGCTGGATTTGGGGTGATGCTCCTTCATCAAGGGGCACCCAAAGGCAAGTTGAGTTGGCAAGAGGAGCACCCAAAAAACAAAACCGAAAGAGCTAGCGATACAGGTGTGGTGGGAAAAAAAACTTAGGGTTTCTAGAGGCAATCCAAGGCAAGTTCGCAAGAGAAATGCCCAATCAAAAAAACCGAAAGAGACAGCCACATAGGTGTGGTGGGAAAAAAAACTTGGCGTTTCCCGAATGCAAGACAAACTTGGGGTTTCCAGAGGCAATGCAAGGAAAGTTGGCAAGAGGGACATCCTAAGGCAAGTTGAGTTGTTAAGAGGAGAACCCAACCAACATAACTGAAATAGCTAGCGACACAGGTATGGTGGGAAAACATCTTGGGGTTTCCAGAGGCAATGCAAGGCAATATGGGAGCACAAATGCAAGAGGAGCGCCCAACCAACAAAACCGAAAGAGACAGTGACCAATGAAATTACCAATGCAAGGAAAAATTAGGGTTTCCAGAGGCAATGCAAGGCAAGTTGGAAAGAGGGGCAACCAAAGGAAATCCGATTTGGCAAGAGGAGCTCCCAACCAACAAAACCGAAAGAGGTAGCGACACAGCTGTGGTGGGAAAAAAAACATGGGGTTTCCAGAGGCAATTCAAGGCAAGTTCACAAGAGAAATTCCCAACCAACAAGGTTGAGCATTCACATATAAGAATACCATTAACGACCAATACAAAATAAAAATCTAGTTCTCCCAATTTTCGTCCATTGGTGATGGAAGATGGTCTGCGGTGTTGAATTGCACCAACAAAAGCACAAAAAATACATGAGTTGTTTAACTTCTAGGTGATGTAACTTTCAACTACAAACTCAGAATGGGACGAGAGTATAGGCATTGGAAATCTATTTTAGAGGAGAAAATAAAAATATTCATAACTGGGAAATGTATTTGTGTTTAGTTATCCTGAAACAATTACATAATAGATCCTTCGAGCTTAATTTAACAAGGCAAATTGTTCATGTGGGTGAACCCTAAAGTATCTTAAACTTGCATAAATATGTCTATGATGAAGAATGAGCATACTAGATGCAAACACTATAAGGTGTGATTGTTTATCTTCCATGATGATGCTTTCATTATGATGTGGAGGAACAATTGGTTCGGTAAGAGCATGGTAGTTTAAGGTGCTTGTCAACTAGTAATTTAAATGTTCGATTGAGGATGGCTAGGTATACTTGTCATATTTGAATTGATGGTAAATCATGACAAGGGAAAGGGACTGAGGTTGTTGGTGACCTTAGTAGAAAATGCATTCAATGCATTTGTCTCGAACTAATTCATAGGAAGAATATTTGCAATTTGGAATCTTTCTTCTTTAGCTAATTCATTGAACACCATAGACGACTTCCTCAAATTAATATCCATACTTGTAACTTTACAATAGATTCCCAAAATCTCCCTAATGCTTATAATTTCCCTTAAATATCCATGCTCGAAAGTCATTATGTCATATACAAAGAGTAGATGTGAAATGACCAATGAATTATAATATTTTATTCCCTTTACTAACCTTGTTCTCCTAGCATATTTGATCACAATACTTATTCATTTGGCTACTATTGGAGCCGCCCTTGTTTTTCACCTCACGCAATTTTCAATTTTTAAAAACTTGAGATCTAAAGTCGCTTTTCTTTTCCTTCCAGAATCTTAAAACTCTGGAAATCTTGTCGCCTAAATAGAAATGCTTTTCCCGCTTTCAAAACAGAACCATTCTTGCAAATATGTTCGCTCTTTTGTTTTGTTTCGGGGTCTCGCAAGTCAGACACTTTAATTTTTGAATTCACAAGTCCCGAGTCGCAAAACTGCAAGCTCGATTTTAATTTTCGTCCAAGGCATTAACTAGGGTAAAATATTTAACCTCTGATTAGACGTCATCGGAGTTTCGCGCCTCGGCATCCATCAGACCTGAGTTTTTGTTCTTGCAGCCCCGATAGCCGAGAACACGATGACTCTGTGATAACCTTGGTTAGAAACTAAGGGTAAAAAAACTAACCATGTTTAAATTTGGTTCTCGGCACTTCGTCACTCGACACTTTCTTTCATCGAGTTAAGGTGTCTAAAAATATGATTCACGAAGTTGCGACATAATTATAGCAGGATTAATTAGTCGCCTAATCTAAGATTTCCTTCTTTTAATTTGAGTCTTAATTATCGCCACATCGCGATATCGCAACTCGGCATATCATTCTTCCAAAAGTTAGTGTTCATATTCCCGAATCGTGATATGACGATTAGGTTAGTTATATAATTAAGAATGCGCCAAATCATGGTTATTATTAATTAAGGAAAAATCGGCGATTTGACAGACTTATTTCAAAGGTACAGGATTTTCAAATATATACGAGAGTTTCATTCTTTAAAAAAAAAAAAACATTTCTCATAAGCGCACAGAGCTCACCTTTCTCCGAGAGAACTCATTTCCGCATGTATACACAGGTTTATTGCAGAAGAGAAAAAAAGCAAGCGTCAGCCATGGCTCCAACGAGAGTAGCGAAAGCGAATGTCGAGGTTGCTGCACAGGGTCCAGACAACATCTTAGATACTTCACCTCGGACTGGCGGCTCAGTACCCACCTGGTCGTTTATTTCAGACATTCTGCAATCCGAGTTGGTAAACTATTCAGAATCAGATGACAATGACAATGATATTGTAAAGGACGACCTGAACACTAAGTATAAGACAATTGTTCAGTCGGGAATGCATATGGTTGCAACCAGACCTCGGTTTCTCCCATACTACGACATTATCCGATGGGCATTGGATCACATAGACCTGCCTGCCAGAACTATCGTAAATGACCGACATGTCATGGTCGGGACTTTCAGACCAGAGCATATCCAATCTATGTATAAGCTCCCAACAACTTCTGAATATACATATGGCAAAGAATTCCTGGAGGAATTCAAAAGGAAGGAATGCGAGGAATATGAAAAAACCATGCCTAGTTTGATAAAAGATTGGGTCTCGCGTTCTGCAATATTCAGAGTGAACGATAAGGGTGTGTATTCGATTTCTTCATTGGAGCCACAGTATATGTATGTGGCGATGATGACTTGTCGGCTTTTCGGATGGGAAGATACTGCACATTTTTACATCCAGTAGGTCCCTCTCATCTTTCGGGTAGCAGAAGGTTCCTCATTCAATTGGGCGAAAATGCTCTCCGACAGTCTTTTCAACAGGGTCACAGAGTACCGGGAGAAAAAAGTAGCCGAGAGACCATCCAGATTCTTCATGTCCACGTATATCATGGACGCAATATGCTCCATGACACATTTTCCTTTGATGAATTGGGCTTGGAGTCCAACCCAAGAAAAAAATGTGCATGAGTACCACAACAAGCTGTGGGAAATTAATGCAAATAAGTTTATTTATGAGATTTTCAACTGGGTGGTGGTGCCCCTGCACATCGCCATTTTTGGTCTTTCGCCACCCCGCATCTCAGATATCATTGTCGCGAATCTAAGCAATATCATGGACTGGTATATAGAAGAAGAATTCTCCTATTTTAGAGTTTTTGGAGCTGCTGTCCCTCCTCTGGCGCTACCGCTGTTCATCCCCGACAAGCTGGCCTGTCATGAGATTGTGCGACAAACAGTAATTGGCAGAGTGAGTAAAGAGCTCAAAGCGTCATCAAAGAAGGTATGGCCGCTTTTCCCTGTTCGACTTAATTCCTATTCCTTATTAGATTTCGGACATGCTAAGGCTGAAGATGCAACCTTAGAAGACTTAAGCCTAGTCTCTATTGAGTACAAAAAACATGATCTGCAAAGAATTGTAAGCACCCATTTGGGGAATTGTGGATTAAAGAGGTTTGAACACGAGTGTTCTCCCTCGGATGATGTTTGCCAAGGGGAGAGGTCCTATTCGGAAGTGCAATTTCGAATCAGATCTCTAGCGCCCGAAGATAGGGCCTCTGTTTTAAAATTTCAGGAACATAGGAAAAGATGTCTTCCCGTGGTGCTGGGAGGTTTAGGACTTTCCAAGGATAAAGAAAAGGAGGTCGAAAGTTTTGAAGGGAAAACTTCTAACCCCGAAAAACATCAGGAATGGGAGAAGGAAAAGAATCCCGAGCAGAAGAAGAATCCCGAGTAGAAGAAGAGCCCCGAGCAGGAAAAGAATCCCGAGCAGGAGAAGAATCCCGAGCAGAAGAAGAGCCCCGAGCAGGAAAAGAGACCCGAGTAGGAGAAGAGTCCCGAAACAGAATAAGGGACTACTAACCCACCCAAGGAACATGGTCCAGAGATGGAAGTGAAAAACACCGACCCGCCTGAAATTCAGAATCTAGAGACAGGGACAGAGATGAAGACCTCCGATCCCCCGAAAGAACAGGACTCACTCGTCACGCCAGGAAAGGCGACGAAGGAGGTCGGACAGCCCATCACCTCTGTCACTCCCTTGCACTCGGCTCAGGGAGACGTCAGCGAGGGATGGATTTTGGCGAAGAACTAAGACCTATAAGGGTAGAGGAGCTCCCCCCTAATGAGTTCCTTTTTGACAGAAAGAGAAAAGATGTAGTAAAGCGGGAATTTTATCAAGAGGGAGAGTCCACTGTTAAAAAATTCAAAGTAATGACAAATGGAAAAAATAAGAAAAGTGATGAATTCTCCACAGAGATAGAAGGGACGCTGGGAGCTTATGCATCAGTGAACCAATTCTCGGTTGCAATGTTGAAAAATCATCTCAAGAGAAAAAATTGACTGATCAAGACTCTTGAAGCCCGAGTAGCTTCGGCTGCGGAAGACGCTAAGAGTCAAGCGAGTGGAGCAATAGAGCTAGCCCAATTGGCCAATAAGAAAGAGATCAAATTCCTCAAAACCAGGCTGGAACAAGCAAACTCAGTGATCCGAGAGGGTCGAGTGCAGTCGGGTCAGCAGAGGGATACGATCACAAAGTTACAGGCTCAGTTAGTGGTCGCAGGAAGCAATGTGATCGACATCGAGATTGTTAAATCATGAGAAATTGACATTCAGAGAAGGATCTCTTCTGCTCAACAGATTCTGCTAAACAAAGTAGGGGAATTTTGGGGAGATTGCCTGTTAATGCATCAGATTTATGAGAATCTGATTGTCAAGGAAAGAAACGCAGAAGCTGTTCGGATCGCCTTCCAAGAAGCAGTGATAGCCACCAACAATAGGTTTTCAGCAGGGTCTCCCGGGCTCACCATTGCTGAACAGACTAGGGGTAATATTTTGTTAAAAAATTGGGAGCATGATATTACTTTAAGCAAGGAGCAGGCTCAAAAAGTGACAAATTCACTAGAAGAAACTTTCAAAGCCATAAATGGTGAACTGTTGGGGATGGAAAGTGGGGGTGACACAAAGACGCTAAGGCAAATGAATATAGAGCGGATCTCCCTCGACATGAAGGAGAAAAATGAGAGAAATTTGGCAGAGATCTCTAAAATAGACAAGGTAGACATGGCTCAAATTGATGGACATTTGATTCAGCCTAGCACACAACTCGACACCCTTAATATGGTTTATGCAATTATGGGGAATAGACTTCCACAATTAGCCCGAGAGTGCTACTTTGCCGAAGCCATTTGTCAAGCAGAGCCGTCACAATGTGTATCCCAATTCATGGACAGATGTAGGATATGCACTGAGTCTATGCAAAGACAAGCACCTGGCCCTTTTTGAAAATAAAGTAGAGGAGATGGAGTGTTTTCGCTCCTCACATCTACCAAGCGGAACTTTCACAACTCGTATCCAGTTTATGGACAGATGTATAATATGCACTAAGTCACGTAAAAGTAGGCAACTGGCACTTTTTTGAAAATAGGAGTAGGGAAGGGCAAATTTGTATAAATAGATCACCAAAAGAAGAACCAAAGGCTGGAATTTTGGGCAAACATTGTAATGTATTTTTTGCATTGGAGAAGTTAATACAGAAAATTTGAAGATTCTCGATTCTGTCACGACTGTGTTGCAAGTTTGTTTCGTTATGTTCTTTGCTTCTTTTCATTTTTCTCTACATAATTGATGTGTATCACTATAATTTAGTACGACCACTACTATAGTGAAGGGATTTCATCTTTCTGTAATTGTGTCTTGTCTTTCCTCTGCTCCAGCTATCAGCGGGTGTAAGACCAATTTGCATTTACATAATTTTATATTTAGTTACACTATGTCAATTATTTCTATGTCAATTTCTTCTTCTGTGTATGTGTGAGTTTCTATTGACAGGAACCTTACGTTATCCACAGCTAAATGTTTTTCTCTCATTCCATACCTTTTATTAAAATGAATACAGTTACGAGAAAGGGCCTTCAGTTTGCATTCCCATTTTCTTCTTCATGCAAAAATACCACTTAAAAAACCAAATTGAAACAACATTAAAATATCTTCCTAAATCGTTTCCATACTGGTACTGTTCCTTAAATGACTATCCCTGCAGTAACTCAACCTAATATTCAACCTGGACTTTCTAATCAAACACATATTGCTTTAAATCTCTTTGATACAATTCTTAAAACTGCTAACACCTGGGAAGAATTAGAACGTTCATGGGAAGCCATTGAGCAAGATATTACCACCCAGGAACAATTGGAAGCTAGACAACGAGAACGTAGAAATCTGCTCTAGTTCTCATACCGAAGGTTAGTATAATCTTGTATCAACCTTTTGTATACTTTCGGATGCCTTGACACTGTACTTTAAAGCCTTAGGTATAGACTCAGGAACAACATCTTTCTGGCGCGGTTGCCGGGGATGAAGTTACGAAATCTTTTCCCTGGGAAAACGACAAATTATTTCGTTGATAGTGTTACTCTTTGATAGTGAACATAGAGTGCACACAGTTTTAAGGATTTTTAAATTTTTCACTTGGCGACTCCACTGAAACACAAACTGGCGTCTGGTGGAAAGCATACCAGACAGAACCCGGGTGGCAAGCTGATTGCGCCTGTTAATAATCCTGAGAAAATTTTAAAAGCGAGAGGCTCGTTTGAGGCAACTGCTTCAGTTAATAAACCCAAAAACCCACTTGTAAAGACTAACTGCCCTTCAGAACCTCTTACTCCCTGCAGCCCTCTGTCTGATACAAAATATCTAGAAACAAACTACTCAGAATTTAGGAGTAATCCACATCAAACTTTCCCATCTATAAACAAGGGAAAGGGTCCTCTGGAAAGATCGTTATCTTTTGACATACCATCCTTTCTTCATCAAAACTTCCCAGTTTTACCTGATTTAAAAGAGTGTGTTGCACCCCTATTTCCTACTCCCAAGTCGATGGCAGGCGTTGGAGGAGGAGGTGGAGCACATCCAAATGTCCCTCCTCCTGGAGTATTTGCAAAAGTAGCAGCCAGATACACTCCTTTGGTTTTACCCATCCCCCTCCATGATTTACCTGACAATTACATCAAAAATCTTCCTAAATTCACCGGGGAGGGAGATCTAACTGCAGCCGAGCATATAAAATTCTTTGACCAGTTCGCAGACATATGCGGTATTGAGCACGAGGATGTCTATTCGATATTACTCGTCCAAACCTTCGAAGGACAGGTCTGAACTTGGTTTCGGAGTCTTCCTGCAACCTCTATTCAGACATATAATGCCTTGGAAGACGCTTTCCTTAGACAATGGGGAGAGTGAAAGGATCACTTATACTACCTTACCGATTTTGGGTCTCTGAAGAAAAAGAACTCAAAAACAGTTATGGAATTTATTTTAAGATTTAACAAACTGTATAAAAAAATTCCAGCCGCTATTAAACCTTCCGAACCCTCAACCAAAGTAACCTTTGCGGGGGCTTTTGAACTCGATTTTGCTCTGCTTTTGTGAGAAAGAAGAGGAGCCACCCTAAATCGAATGCAAGACGATGTTGTCAAAATAGAATCTAATATGATGGCTTCAGGTAAGTTAAAAGCTAAAATAGAAACAGTTAACCGTGAAAATAGACGTTATAGGGAACCAGCGGGTCCTTCCGGGTCAAATAGATACACTGACAACAGAGTGGATGATATGGCTCGAGTAATTATAGATCTGTCTAACAAAATATCTAGGATGGAGTTGGATCAAGATAAAGCTGATTCTTCTAACAAAAGGGACTTCAGGAGAAACCCAAATCCCCAAAATCAACAGAGGCAAATAAAGAATGAAGATCAAAAAATACAAGCTCCACTAAAAAACGAAAATTTTATAGGAGCAAGTGACCTCCAAGATTTCGGAGATTCAGAAGATGAAGTTGCATGTTTTGGTGATGAGTGTTCGCAGCCATTTCTGACTAGAGAAGACTATGAAAAATCCTTAAATACTCCTCAACCGTCTAATGAAGAAGAAGGAGGTGATCATACTAACCTCTGCGTATCTCAACCAGAAACAGAAATGATAGCGACTGATTTTCAACCCAGATACAATCTGAGATCGAAAAATAGGCCCACCTCAACTAACCAACCTAAGAAAATCCTGCCAAGGGATCAATCTCATGAACTTCCTTTGGAAGAGACATTGTTACCCAACAATAAAGTCAAGATAACAAAGACTCAAGAGTCTGAGGTAAAAAAAGTTGAAACCCAAACAAAGGAAACAGGGCCGATAGATAAAGTTACATC
>WSFP011337579.1:0-37812 GCA_009831015.1 Picea engelmannii | reverse complement strand
GAGAGGGAGGGTGTCTCAAGGGAACTGATTGGCGATTTAAACTTGGGGGCACATGTCAAAACTTACACTACCCTTTTTTTAAGCACTGAAAAAGGGCTTACGCCACATGTTATTGATGAAAGGGGAAATGAATTGTTGAGGGGGATGGAGAAGGAAGTTGGTGAGAGTTAATTGGGAGCTATATTAGAGATGTTGGTCCCTTCATATCAGGACATAACAACAAATAAACCCCTTCTAATCTATGAAGGACGTATAGTGGTAAGCGTTATAAAGGAAGGAACTACCCCTAGGGAAGTGGGTGATCCAGATTTATGCAGAAACACAACATAATACACAAATAACCATGAATACAAAGATGTAGTGGAAATAACACTTCATTTCATTAATATCAAAGAACTGAAATTTGTTTACAGACATAATAGAAATAAACTAGCTAGGGCGCTGGTAGTTTATCTCTGAGAAGAGATGTGGCAGATATAGGCCTCTGAACTCTATTTTCCAATGAGGCTCGAAGGCCTATCTATTATTGAGAAACAATGGAAACCCTAAACATCCAAAAAACCTAACCCTAGGAGATGAAACGCCAGAATATGGGCCCCATCGGGGTAAATTGGTACATCAATTTCCCAGGGGCGTAACTTTTGCATACTATATTTGTTTGATGCATATGATACATCATTAGAAATATCTATCCGAGGATTACAATTGTTGGAAAAAATATCATAGATTTGTATTTTTCAAACGGACCATGCCCTAAAAACGTCGTTTAGGGCCTCAAAACGGCTTCAGAAGTTCAAGACCCGAAAAACTTCCAAAAATAGTAAATTGTGCTACAATTAAGGAAACTGAAAAACTGAAAGAAACAATGGTGTGGGTCCAAGTGGAATAGGCGGGTAGCCACCAGTATCCACCTGGATCATTTCTCCCCCCTTAGGAAGCAATGGTCCCCATTCCATTGAGTTCCTCCATGAGATGATGAAACTTCTGCTGAACTTGGTCCCTGGTGAGCCACTTGCCCTGGTGAAGGAGTTGGCCTGCTTTGACAACTCGATATAGTTGGATCCTTTGTTGGCGGGTGTTCTTGATCTATGTGTCCATAATCTGATCAGTTGTGGCTTTTTCTATGCAGTCTGGGTTTAACTTTGTTGGTGTGAGTTGTTTTGCCATGTCGGATGTGTCCGGTAGAGGTGGAAAGTAAGGCTGAAGGCAATCCACATTGAACATTGGATGCAGACCAAGGAATGATGGGATACTCAGATCGAATTCATTGTCTCCTACAACCTTGGTGATGGTGTATGGACCCTATTGGAGCGGGCGAAGCTTGCGGTGGGGTCTAGCAAGGTTCTCCTTCTGTAAATGCAACCACACTTTGTCGCCCACTTGGAATTTGTGTTGCACCCGATGTTGATCATATCGTTGCTTGTACTTAGCATTGGCTTTGTCGAATATGTCATGAACCTGTTGGCGAATGTGTTGAATGCACTCAATGAAGTTGTTCGCATTGGTAGCTTTAGACTGGACATGAGTCGAATCAGCCTGAGTAGTTGCAAATGGTATGGCTACGTCAATGGGACATAGTGGTTGGAATCCCAAGACCACCTGAAAGGGGCTGTGGTCGGTTGAGTTGTGGAGGGCCCAGTTATATCTATGTTGTACATAGGGGAGGATCTCATCCCATGTGCGTGGATTCTTTGAGTTGTACATGCGCAAAATGTGTATGATCATCCTGTTGACGACCTTTGTCTGGCCATCAATTTGCAGATGGAAATTTGTGGACTTGGTGAGCTTGGTGTCCAGCATTGACCAGAGGCTAGACCAAAATGTACTAAGGAACTTGTTGTCCCAATCTAAGATGATAGACTGTGGGATCCAAAAGTGTACCCACACTCATTCAAAGAAGAGTTTAACAGTGGCTTATGTTGTGATATTCTTCATGCAGGCCGCCATAATGGCCATCTTCGAGAATCTCTCGACGACCATGAAAACACGGTCATTGCCATTATTAGTAGAAGGAAGGCCCAACATGTAATCCATGGAGATGGATTCCCAAGGTCGACTAGGCGTAGGTAGTGGAGTATAGAGGCCTTGCTTCTCGATGGTCGGTTTGGAAATGGTGCAGGCAATGCAGGATCTAATGTACTTCCTGACATCCTATCAAACGTTTGGCCAATAGAAATACTTTTGCAGTACTGCCATTGTTTTCTCAACCCCGAAATGCCCAACGAACCGACTCTAGTGTGCTTCCAAAATCATCTTGGTACGCCCGCTTGAAGGAACACAAAGGTGTCCCAAGTGACATAGTAGTGCATCCTGGAGGTGAAAATTTGGAACTCAGTTACCCTCCAAGAGCGTCTTGTATGTGTGGCCGAAATCTGGATCGCTCTTGTAGAGAAGTGGCCAATCAAAAGTCTCATGCCCATAAGAGTTGAGCACGGTGGTTATCGCCATGATCGATGGTCGGCTGAGGCAGTCTGCAACATTATTGGTGTTTCCCTTCTTGTACTTGATGTTCAAATGAAACTATTGCAGATATGTGGACCACCTCTGATGGCGATCATTATGCAACTTCCCTTGTGTCTGTATGAACTGCATGGGTCAGTGGTTTGTGTGGATGATCGTTTCCTTCCCCAAAATGTAATGATTCCATTGTCGGCAAGCCTGGACAATGGAATACATTTCTTTGTCATAAGTGGGATACTTTCGAACTGTTTCAGACAGTGTCGCACTATGATATTCCACTGGATTCCCCTGTTGAGTAAGAACTGCCCCAATAGCATAATCAAAGGCATATGTCTCAATCTCAAATGGTTCTTTCAAGTCTGGTAATGTGAGAATTGTGGTGCAACATAGGCGATGTTTCAATTTTGTGAATGCCTTCTGTTGAGATTCCAACCAAAAGAATTTTTCTTTCGCTCCTCCCTTGGTGACTTGACCCAAGGGCCAAGTGATATGAGAGAATCCCAACATGAACCTATGGTAGAAATTAGCAAGACCCAAAAATTTGTGAAGATCTATTAGAGTGGTCGGGGCTGGCCAATACTGACTGACTTGGATCTTGTTTGGAACCAGATGCACCCCACACTCATCAATAATGTATCCTAGATACTGAACCTAGGTCATGCAAAAAGTGCACTTCTTCAAATTGGCACACAACTTGTGTTTCCGTAGTGTTTGGAGGACCTGTCGGATGTGGTGGAGGTGCTCTTCCCAAGTCTTGCTAAAGATCAGGATGTCATCCAAGTACACTACTACAAATGAGTTGGTGAATGGCCACAAGATGTCGTCCATTAGCCTCATGAAGGTTGCGAGAGCATTCATCAACCCGAAAGGCATGACCAACCATTTGAAAAGGCCCTCCTTAGCTTTGAAGGCAGTCTTCCACACATCGGATGGTTCGATTCGTACCTGGTGATACCCGGAATTCAAGACGATCTTGTTGAAATATTTCTCCCTTTTGAGTTGGTATTGAAGGTCATCAATCTGTGGGATTGGGTACCTATTCCGAACGATGATCTTGTTTAGCGCTCGATAGTCAATACAGAGTCTCCAAGTCCCATCCTTCTTCTACACCAACAAGATCGGGCTCCCACAGGGCGATGAACTTGGCCGGATGTGACCTTTCTGCAGCATCTCCTGAATCTGTCGCTTGATTTCATCGTTCTCCAGAACAGACCGTTGATAGATCGGTCCATTGGGAAGCGATGCACCTGGGGTCAGATCGATGGGGTGATTGACCTGACAATGCAGAGGCACCCCTATGGGTGAGGTGAAGATGTCCCATTACTCCTCCAAGACCTTTTCCATTCATTGTTGTCGTGCGGAGGAGCCCTGTCTGGAGGTCATGGCTACAATCTTCTTCTTTCCTTGAGTGTCGATCATTAGGACAACAAATTTCCCGGTTTTGGAAATGAGCTTACTGCATTATTTTTCAGTAACCAAAGAGATAGCGATAGGTGATGGTACCTCTGGTATCCTGTACAACTTATTTCCCAAGGTAACAATAGCAGTGTGAGGTTGGGACTCATACACAACATGTCGCTTCCACAAGTATGGTTGGCCTAATAATACATTACAAAAATCAAGAGGAGCAATGCCACATAATACCTCATCGGTGAAGGGATTGATGTTGTAGGGAAGGTGGCATTGCCAGCTGATGCATAGATCCCGTCCTTGGTGAAGCCACCCGATGGTGTACAGTTGTGGGTGTGTTGTGGTTGGCAAGCCCAATCACTTCATGACCTTTGCTGAAATGAGGTTCTTTTGGCTCCCGCTGTCGATGATGAACTATATTGGGGAACCCTTTACTTGCATCTGGGAGTGGAAGAGATTCTCCTCCTCCTCTGGATCTTCCGGTTCTTCCTTTTGGATCTTCGTGGTGGCAACAATGGCATTGGGATCCGCATTGATAATATGCTTCCCTCTGTCATTCCCCTTCTCAGGTTTTGATTTAGTGTGGAAGCATGCATCTGATTAAGAAGCTCTCATCTCGGCCACCAGTGACTGTTTGGCCCGACAACCACCTGTGTTGTGAGTGGAGCTCTTATGGAACTCACCACTTTCCTGTTTCCTTCTTCGGCTTTGCGGTGTTGTTCTTTGCTTGCGGATTTGGTAGGTTGTCTTGAGACACCATGCCTTGGCTTTGTCCTTTTCTCTATGGTTTGGGGGAACCTTTCGCTTGCTTTTGATTCACAGATCCAAAGTATCTCTTCTTCTATTTGAATTTCTGCTCAATCTTAGCAACATAGCGGTATGTTGTACCAAGTGAGGAGATGTCGAGAAACTCCATTTCCTCCTGAATGTATATGTGTAGAAAACTGTGGTACTTCAACACCAAATGTTTCTCTAAATTTTTGATACCCAACTTTGTGCGTAGGGTATGGATTAGATTCATCAGCTCGTGCACATCTTGATCCCTTTTCTGCCGCAACATAGTCCATTGTAGGTACTTGTCCTCATAGCTCCCCACGAGATAATATTTTTCCTTGATGGCATCTCAGAAAGAATTCAAAGTGGCTACGTCCGAGAACAGAGAGGGTTCCTCCTCATCCTTTTTATCACAATAGGTTTCCCACCAGTCCTTGACATGGGGAGCGGCTTTGAGAAATGAAAAAATAATCTTCTCATGATCGGAAAAGTCATGAACCGAGAAATATCCTTCTAATAGATTCAACCATATATATATGGTGTTTGCATTTATTTGACCATAAAATATGGGAATGTAAAAGTTTACTTGTACCTTAAAAGAGGTTGCACCTCCAGAGTGGTTGTTGGATGCATATGTGCCGCTAGTGGGAAATCGTTGAAGGATCTGGGCGAAGTTATCCATCATCGCGTTCCTTTGTTTTTCAAGGGCCTCCTCGAGCAATATTTTGATAGGATATTCTGCTCCCTCATCTTTCTTTTCGTCCCCCATGGGCGATCGTCGAGGTTTGCGAGGATGATCTTGCAAAGGTTAAACTAGATCGAGCCCTAACTCCTTATACCCCGACCACGTTGGGGACATGCAAAGAAGGATCGAGAAAGAGAAGACCACTCTGATACCACTGATCCGGATTTATGCAGGAACTCAACAGAATACATAAATAACTATGAATACAAAGATGCAGTGGAAATAACACTTCATTTCATTAATATCAAATAAGTGAAATTTATTTACAGACATAATAGAAACAAACTAGCTAGGGCGTTGGTAGCTTATCACTGAGAAGAGATGTGGCGACTACAAGCCTCTAAACTCTGTTTTCCAATGAGGCTCAAAGGTCTATATATTATTGAGAAACAATGGAAACCCTAAACATCCAAAAAACCTAATCCTAGGAGATGAAACGCCAGAATATGGGCCCCGTTGGGGTAAATTGTTACATCAATTTTCTGGGGTCGTAACTTTTGAACACTATCTTCGTTTGACGCATAGGATACATTGTTAGAAATATCTATCCGAGGACCACAATTGTTGGCATAAAATGTCATAATGAAAATTTGTAACCAGACCGTGCCCAAAAAACGTCGTTTAGGTCCTCAAAACGGCTCCGGAAGTTCAGGACCCGAAAAACTGCCAAAAATAGTAAATTGTGCTACAATTAAGGAAACTAAAAAATTGAAAGAAACAATGGTGGGGGTCCAAGTGGAATAGGCAGGTGGACACCAATATCCACCTGGATCATTCCTCCCCCCTTAGGAAGCAATGGTCCTAATTGCATTGAGTTCCTCCATGAGATGAGGAAGCTTTTGTTGAACTTGGTCCCTGGTGAGCCACTTGCCCTGGTGAAGGAGTTGGCCTGCTTTGACAACTTGATATAGTTGGATCCTCTACTGGAGGGTGTTCTTGATTTGTTTTTCCATAATCTGATCAGTTGTGGCTCGTTCCATGCAGTCTGGGTTTAACTATGTTGGTGTGGGTTGTTCTTCCATGTCGGATGTGTCCAGTAGAGGTGGAAAGTAAGGCCGAAGGTGGTCCACATTGAAAATTGGGTGAATACCAAGGAATGGTGGGATACTGAGCTCGAAGGCATTGTCCCCTATAGCCTTGGTGATGGTGTATGGCCCATATCAGTGCGGGCAAATCTTGCGGTGGGGTACAACGAGGCGCTCCTTCTACAAATGTAGCCACACTTTGTCGCCCACTTGGAAGTTGTGTTGCACCCGGTGTTGATCATGCTGATTCTTGTACTTAGCATTGGATCTGTCCAATATGTCATGAACCTGTTGGCGAATGTGTTGAATGCGCTCAATGAAGTTGTTCACCTTGGAAGCCTCAAACTGGACATGAGCCGAATCAGCATGAGTAGTTGCAAATGGTATGGCTACGTCAATGGGACATAGTGGCTGGAAACCCAAGCCCACCTGAAAGGGGTTGTGGTCGGTTGAGTTGTGGAGTGCCCCATTATAGCTATGTTTTACATAGGGGAGGCTCTCATTCCATGTGTGTGAATTCTTTGAGTTGTACATGCGCAAAATGTGTACAATCATCCTATTGACGACCTCTGTCTGGCCATCAATTTGGGGATGGAAAGTTGTGGAATTGGTGAGCTTGGTGTCCAGCATTGACCAGAGGTTGGACCAAAATGTATTGAGGAACCCGATGTCCCAATTTGAGATGATAGAATGTGGGATCCCAAATTGTACCCACACTCATTCAAAGAATATTTTAGCAGTGGCTTATGTTGTGATATTCTTCTTGCAGGTTGCCATAATGGCCATCTTCGAGAATCTCTCGACGACCACGAAAACACAGTCGTTTCCATTCTTAGTAGAAGGAAGGCCCAATATGTAATCCATGGGGATGGATTTCCAAGGTCGAATAGGGGTAGGCAGTGGAGTATAGAGGCCTTGCTTCTTGATGGCCGCTTTGGAAATGGCACAGGAAGTGCAGGATCTGATGTACTTCCCGACATCATGTCGAAGGTTTGGCCAATATAGATACTTTTGCAGTACTGCCACTGTTTTCTCAACCCCGAAATGGCCAACGAACCGACTATAGTGTGCTTCCCAAATCATCTTGGCACGCTCGCTTGAAGGAACACAAAGGTGTCCCAGGTGACATAGTAGTGCATCCTGGAGGTGAAAATTTGGAACTCGGTTACCCTCTAAGAGTCTCTTGTATGTGTGGCTGAAATCTGGATCTCTCTTGTAGAGAAGCAGCCAATCAGAAGTCTCGTGCCCACAAGAGTTGAGCATTGTGGTTATCACCACGATCGGTGGTCGGCTGAGGTAGTCTACAACATTATTGGCATTGCCCTTCTTGTACTTTATGTTCAAATGAAATTGTTGCAAATATGTGGACCACCTTTGATGGCGATCGTTCTGCAAACTTCCTTGTGTCTGTATGAATTGCAGGGGTCGCTAGTTTGTGTGGATGATCTTTTCCTTCCCCAAAATGTAATGCTTTCACTGTCGATAAGCCTGCACAATGGAATACATTTCTTTGTCATAAGTGGGATACTTCCGGACTGTTTCGGACAGTGTCGCACTATGATATTCCACTAGATGCCCCTGTTGAGTAAAAACTACCCTAATAGCAGAGTCATAGGCATATGTGTCAATCTCAAATGGTTGTTCTAAGTCTGGTAATGTGAGCATTGGGGCGCAACAAAGGCAATGTTTCAATTTTGTGAATGCCTTCTGTTGAGATTTTGACCAAAATAATTTTGCTTCCGCTCCTCCCTTGGTGACTTGACTCAAGGGCCAAGTGATATGAGAGAATCCCAACACGAACCTGCGGTAGAAATTAGCAAGACCCAGAAAGTTACGAGGCTCTGTTAGATTGGTCGGGGCTGGCCAATCCCGGATGAATTGGATCTTGCTTGGATCCACATGCACCCCATGCTCATCAATAATGTATTTGAGATACTTAACCTGGTTCATGCCAAAAGTGAACTTCTCCAAATTGGCACACAACTTGTGTTTCTGCAGTGTTTGGAGGACCTGTCGGATGTGGTGGAGGTTATCTTCCCAAGTTTGGCTGAAGATCAGGATGTCATCCAAGTACACTACTACAAATGAGTTAGTGAATGGTCGCAAGATGTCGTCCATCAACCTCATGAAGGTTGTTGGAACATTCGTCAACCCGAAAGGCTTGACCTGCCATTTGAAAAGGCCCTCTTGGCTTTGAATGCAGTCTTCCACACATCAGACAGTTTGATTGGTACCTGTTGATACCCAGACTTCAAGTCGATCTTGCTAAAATATTTCGTCCCTTTGAGTTGGTCCAGAAGGTCATCAATCCATGGGAACGGGTACCTATTTCAGACGGTGATCTTGTTTAACACTCGATAGTCTATACAGAGTCTCCAAGTCCCATCGTTCTTCTGCACCAACACAACCGGGCTCCCACAGGGCGATGAACTTGGCCGGATGTGACCTTTCTGCAACATCTCCCGAATCTATCGCTTGATTTCATCGCTCTCTAGAACAGATCCCCGATAGATCAGTCCATTGGGCAGCGACGCACCTGGGGTCAAATCGATGGGGTGCTTGACCTAACATTGTAGAGGCACACCTGCAGGTGAGGTGAAGATGTACCAGTACTCCTCCATGACCTTATCCATCCGTTGTTGTCGCATGGAAAAGCCTTGTCTGGAGGTGATGGCCATAGTATTCTTCTTTCCCTTAGGGCGGATCATCAGGAAAACAAATTTCTCAGATTTGGAAATGAGCTTACTACATTGTTTTGTAGTAACCAAAGAGATAGCGACAGGTGGTGGTACCTCTAGTATCATGTACAACTTATTTCCCAAGGTAACAATAACAACACGAGTACGAGACTCATACACATCATGTCACTTCCACAAGTATGGTTGGCCTAATAATACATCACAAACATCAAGAGGAGCAATGTCACATAATACCTCATCGGTGAAGGGCTTGATGATGTAGGGAAGGCGACATTGTTGGCTGACATGGAGATCCCATCCTTGGTGAAGCCACCCGATGGTGTATGGATGTGGGTGTGTTTTGTTCGGAAAGACTAACTGCTTCACGACCTCTTCTGAAATGAGGTTCTTTTGTCTCTCGCTGTCGACAATGAACTATAGCGGGGAACCCTTTACCCACACTTGGGAGTGGAAGAGATGCTCCTCCTCCTCTGGATCTTCCAGTTCTTCCTTTTGGATCTTCGTGGTGGCAACAGTGGTGTTGGGCTCCGCATTGATATTATGCTTCCCTCTATCATTCCACTTCTTGGGTTTTGATTTAGTGTCAGAGCATGCATCTGATTCAGAAGCCCTCATCTCGTCCACCAATGATTGTTTGGCCCGACACTCACTTGTGTTGTGAGTGGAGCTCTTATGGAACTCAAACCACTTTCATGTGTCCTTCTTCGGCTTTGTGGTGTTGTTCTTTGCTTGCGTCTTTGGCAGGTTGTCTTGAGCCGCCATGCCTTGGCTTTGTCCTTTGCTTTGTGGTTTGGGGGCACCTTTCGCTTGCTTTTGATTTGCAGATCCAAAGTCTTGCTTCTTCTGTTTGAATTTCTGCTCGATCTTGGTAGCATACTGGTATGCCATACCAAGTGAGGAGATGTCGAGGAACTCCATTTCCTCCTGAATGTATCTGTGTAGACAACTGTGGTACTTCAACACCAAATGTTTCTCTGAATCGTTGATACCCAACTTTGTGCGCAGGGTATGGAATAGATTCGTCAGCTCATGCACATCTTGATCCCTTTGTTGCCATAGCGTAGTCCATTGAATGTACTTGTCCTCATAGCTCCCCACGGGATAATATTGTTCCTTGATGGCGTCTCAGAGAGAATTCCAAGTGGGTACGACTGAGAATAGGGAGGTTTCCTCCTCATCCTTTTTCTGACAGTATGTTACCCACTAGTCCTTGACATGGGGGGAAGCTTTGAGCATTGAAAAAATAATCTTCTCCTGGTCGAAAAATTCATGAACTGAGAAATATCTTTCTAATATATTCAACCATCTATCTACGACGTCTGCATCTATTTGGCCATAAAATATGGGAATGCCAAAGTTTACATGTACCTTAAAAGAGGTTGCGCCTCCAGAGTGGTTATTGGATGCAGATGCATCACTAGTGGGAAATCGTTGAAGGATCTGGGCAAAGTTATCCATCACCGTGTTCATTTTTTTTTCAAGGGCCTCCTCGAACAATATTTTGATAAGATCTCATGCTCCCTCGTATTTATTTTCGTCCCCCATGGGTGGCCATCGGGTTTTGCGAGGCTGATCTTGCAAAGGTTCAACCAGATCGATCCCTAACTCCTTATACCCCGACCTCGTTGGGGACATGCAAAGAAGGATCGAGAAAGAGTAGACCGATTTTATACCATTGATATGGATTTATGCAAGAACGCAACAGAATACACAAGTAACCATGAATACAAAGATGCTGCAAAAATAATACTTCATTTCATTAATATCAAAGAACTGAAATTTGTTTATAGACAGAAAAGAAATAAACTAGCTAGGGCGTTGGTAGCTTATCTCTGAGAAGAGATGTGGAGGCTACAGGCCTCTGAAATCTGTTTTCCAATGAGGCTCGAAGGCCTATCTATTATTGAGAAAGAATGGAAACCCTAAACATCCAAAAAACCTAACCCTGGGAGATGAAACACCAGAATATGGGCCCTGTCGTGGTAAATTGGTACATCAATTTCCCGGGGTCGTAACTTTTTCATACTATCTCCGTTTGACGCATATGATACATCGTTAGAAAGATCTATATTAGGACTACAATTTTTTTTTGTAAATATCAAGAAGATATTTATTGACCATATCATTCCCAAAAAACATCATTTAGGGCCTCAAAACGGCTTCGGAAGTTCAGGACTCGAAAAACTGCCAAAAATAGTAAATTGTGCTACAATTAAGGAAATTGAAAAACTGAAAGAAACAATGGTGGGGGTCCAAGTGGAATAGGAGGGTGGCCAACAATATCCACCTGGATCATTCCTCCCCCCTTAGGAAGAAATGGTCCCCATTGCGTTGAGTTCCTCCATGAGACGAGGAAACTTTTGTTGAACTTGGTCCCTGGTGAAGGAGTTGGCCTTCTTTGACAACTCGATATAGCTAGATCCTCTACTGGTGGGTGTTCTTAATCTGTGTGTCCATAATCCGATCAATTGTGGATTTTTCCATGCAGTTTGGGTTTAACTCTGTTGGTGTGAGTTGTTCTGTCATGTCGGATGTGTCCAGTAGAGGTGGAAAGTAAGGTCGAAGGCAATCCACATTGAACACTAGGTGCAGACCAAGGAATGGTGGGATACTAAGCTCGAATTCATTGTCCCCTACCTCCTTCATGATGGTGTATGGCCATATCGGAGCGGGCGAAGCATGCAGTGGGGTCCAGCGAGGCGATCCTTCTGCAAATGTAGCCACACTTTGTCGCCCACCTGGAATTTGTACTGCACCGATGTTGATCATGTTGCTGCTTGTACTTAGCATTAGATATGTCCAATATGTCATGAACCTATTGGTGAATGTGTTGAATGCACTCAATGAAGTTGATCGCCTTGGCAGCTTCATACTGGACATGAGCCGAATCATCCTGAGTAGCTGCAAACGGTATGGCTACGTTAATGAGACATAGTGGCTGGAATCTCAAGCTCATCTGAAAGGGGTTGTAGTCGGTTGAGGTGTGGAGGGCCTGATTATAGCTATGTTGTACATAGGGGGGGCTCTCATCCCATGTGTGTGGATGCTTTTATTTGTACATGTGCAAAATGTGTACGATCATCCTGTTGACGACCTCTCTCTGGCCATCAGTTTGGGGATGGAAAGCTGTGGACTTGGTGAGCTTGGTGTCCAACATTGACCAGAGGTTGAACCAAAGTGTATTGAGGAACCTGTTGTCCCAATATGAGATGATAGACTATGGGATCCCAAAGTTTTCCCACACTCATTCAAAGAAGAGTTTAGCAGTGGCTTCTGTTGTGATATTCTTCTTGCAGGCCGCCATAATGGCCATCTTCGAGAATTTGTCGACGACCACGAAAACACAGTCCTTTCCATTCTCAGTAGAAGGAAGGCCCAACATGTAATCCATGGAGATGGATTCCCAAGGTCAACCAAGGGTAGGCAACGAAGTATAGAGGCCTTGCTTCTTGATGGTTGGTTTGGAAATGGCGCAGGCAGTGCAGGATCTGATGTACTTCTTGACATCTTGTCGAAGGTTTGGCCAATAGAAATACTTTTGCAGTACTGCCACTATTTTCTCGACCCCAAAATGACCAATCACCAGACTATAGTGCACTTCCCAAATCAGCTTGGCACACTTGCTTGAAGGAATACAAAGGTGTCCCAGGTGACATAGAAGTGCATCCTGGAGCTGAAAATTTGGAACTCAGTTACCCTCCAAGAGTGTCTTGTATGTGTGGCCGAAATCTGGATCTCTCTTGTAGAGAAGTAGCCAATCAGAAGTCTCGTTCCCACAAGAGTTGAGAACGGTGGTTATCGCTACAATTGATGGTCAACTGAGGTAGTCTGCAACATTATTGTTGTTTCCCTTCTTGTACTTGATGTTCAAATGAAACTGTTGCAGATATGTGGACCACCTCTGATGGATATCGTTTTGCAACTTCCCTTGTGTCTGTATGAACTCCAGGGGTCGGTGGTCTGTGTGGATGATCATTTCCTTCCCCAAAATGTAATGTTTCCACCGTCGGCAAGCCTGCACAATGGAATACATTTCTTTGTCAGAAGTGCGATACTTTCAGACTGTGTTAGACAATGTCGCATTGTGATATGTCATTGGATGCCCTTGTTGAGTAATAATTACCCCAATAGCATAGTCAGAGGTATTTGTCTTGATCTCAAATGGTTGTTGCAAGTCTGGTAATGTGATTATTGGGCGCAATCGAGGCGATGTTTCAATTCTGCGAACGCCTTCTGTTGAGATTCCGACCAAAATAATTTTGCTTTCGCTCCTCCCTTGGTGACTTGACTCAAGGGCCAAGTGATATGAGAGAATCCCAACACGAACCTACGGTAGAAATTAGCAAGACCCAGAAAACTGTGAAGATCTGTTAGAGTGGTCAGGGTTGGCCAATCCCAGATGACTTGGATCTTGGTTGGATCCACATGCACCCCACGCTCATCAATAATGTATCCCAGATACTGAACCTAGGTCATGCCAAAAGTGCACTTCTCCAAATTGGCACACAAATTGTGTTTTCGTAGTGTTTGGAGGACTTGTTGGATGTGGTGGAGGTGCTTTTCCCAAGTCTGGTTGAAGATCAAAATTTCATCCAAGTACACTACTACAAATGAGTTGGTGAATGCCCGCTAGATGTCATCCATCAGCCTCATGAAGGTTGCGGGAGAATTCGTCAACCCGAAAGGCATGACCAACCACAGTAACCAAAGAGATAGCGACAGGTGGTGGTACCTCTGGTATCTTGTACAACTTATTTCCCAAGGTAACAATAACAACGCAAGGTCGGGACTCGTACACAACATGTCTCTTCCACAAGTATGGTTGGCTTAATAATACATCACAAACATCAAGAGGAGCAATGTCATATAATACCTCATCGGTGAAGGGCTTGATGTTGTAGGTGTTAGCACTAGAAGTCACCTCTGGATTGTTGCAGAGGTAAGCCTGATACCCATCGGTTTTATGTCAAAATAAATAGTTTAAAGGTGGTCTAATGGATGCAATCTCAATAAAATATCATCCTAAATCATAAAACTGGGCTGGTATGCACGGATAGGTGAGTTCTTGATCTAAATTCAGTCAGCAATTTGTAGTAAGGGTTAGTAGGGGGAAGAACTTGAGAAGAAAATGTAAAGTTTTGTTGTGAACATCAGGTCTTCTAGCATCCTAAGGAGGAAAAACTCAGGAAACAAGATCTTCTTGGATTCAGAGTTTTAGGGAAACTGAAAACACTATAACAACACTGCAATCAAACATCCATTACAACACAGTTACAATTATCCATGTGAATCGTTCAATCATGAACATTCATTATCAGACGCATAATAAGACGAAGGAAGAACGATGACTTGGATTAAACATGAAGTCTCAAATACACATACACAACCAAAAGCCAAAGGCTTTGTTAAAACTTTACAATATGGGATATTTGCTCTACCATCGACCATTACAAAATATAAAAACTGAGTATATATACTCAGAGAAACTTGCCCCCTACAGAAGCGCGCTTTGGTCACTACATTCAAGGTTTGGCGTCTACATCTTCCTCTGTCAGACCACACTTGCATTCTTCTGTCAGACGTGATTTTAGATCGGTATGGCTCTAGCAGGGAAATCCATCCACATGGGTACCAAGGACTGACCGCTCTAGAACCTCTATGTCTTCCATTTATGGATTGAGTCGAGGTTTCAACCACCTTCCCTATTTTCATTAACTACCTGCATTGGTATCGAGACAGATTCTGACATCCGTGAATGCTCTAGGCGGTGCTCATGTTTTTTCCAAAATGATCTCGACGCCTCGGGCCATGCTACTTCTCTTCATCATTCAACACAAGCGCTCTTTCTCCTTGTCACGACCCCCCTTTATCGCTCTAATCTTGCATGTGACCTCAGACCACGACCTAGAGCTTTCGTTCAAAGGTGTTGTCGGGACTTCGTCTATCGGGATTTCTCACTCCATATTGATTTCAACATCACGATGCCCAAAACCGCGAAACAAACTTTGAGATCGGCGGTCGATCTTGCTTTAAAATGGACGGCCACGATCCTTTCCCTAGCCGGCTTTAGCCGCTCGTTGATTGAATGGGTGATTATCTTTCTCTTGGCCCCACTTTCCATATAACTCAGAGCTGTGACCGTTAGCTTAACTCTTAGATGCATCGCGACTTCGCGCTTTGCGAGTTCACGAGATGCTTCATGTTCAAACCTCTTAATCGTGAAATCATGATTGCTTGGATCGAGTGACACGTGTCCCTCTAAAATGAACGGCTGCGATCATTTCGCAACTCAGCCATTTGACTGCTCCCCCTGCGAGTCAGCGAAACACTGATCTTGCGCCACACGTCCTTCCAGAATGAACGACCCTGATCACTTGGCGACTCTGCCTGTCTCTTATATTTTGCGCAACTGTATGGCTCCAATCATCCGATGGTCGTCGATCTGATCTGCTTGAAGGATCCTTGCTACTGAAGGCTGATCATGCTCACTCGCTTGATTTGAATTGATATCGGACCATTTCAAGTGTTGCACTTGGTCCTTACGAATGCGACCTGTGACAATAAGGACTTGGACAACATGGCTGGGAGTTGGGAAAATGAGGGCTCAGGAAAACAAAAGATCAGAGGCAGAGATGAAGTAGGGGATGATTGGCCTAAGAGAGAGAACGAGAAGGTTGGGGAATGATACTTCTCAGGCGATCCGACAGATAAAATAGGTCTACCAAATGGATGAAGGCAAATAGAAGGAAACTATAAGTCGAGAGGAGAAAACTATGATCGGGTCTACGAAGGAAGAAAGATAGACAAAAAATTATAGACATAGTTGGAAAACACAACTCACAAAGATGGGCTGGTTTATGTGCTAACATTAGGCTCCATGGGGGATGGCATGCTCCCTGTGAGCTGCCAAGAACGCATGGCTCTAGTGCCTTGTTTTGGGTTATGGGGTATTCTACTAAAACTAAACAAAATAAACAGAAACAAAGATGGTATTTACAATAGGGGGATGCCGGTTACGGCTTTAAACAAAAAACTTCTTCAAGAAGTGCCCATTTACAGGGCCACCAAAAACTTCATTACCCTCCAGATCCTGCAATTTGTAAGTGTTGTTCGGAAATGCCTCAGAAATCTTGAAGGGGTCAGTCCACAAGGCCTCGAATTTGGCATGTTTGTCTTTGTCTTGCTTGGGTGCATCCCATTTTAGTACTAGATCTCCCAATAGGAAGTCTTCTTTTCTCTCCTTTTTGTCGAAGGCTTGCTTGATCTTCTGTTGACGATTGTGTGCTTTATCCAGTAATTTCTCTCTAGTTTGTTGGAATTCTACCAACTGTTGCACTCTCCTGATCATATCATCGGGTTCCCCTTGATAATCCTGAAAGAACTTTGCCATAGGTAGGGAAAGCTGAGAAGGTAAAACGACTTCAAATCCATAGACACGTTGGAAAGGGGAGAGGCCCAGGGACCTCTTTGTTGTCACTCGATCATCGCACAGAGAAAATTTGAGCATTGAATCCCAAGATTTCGTGTTATCCTCTAATAGTATCTTAATGATCTTTATAAGGCTCTTGTTAGAGGACTCTGCTAATCCATTTCCTTGTGGATAGTAAGGGGTGGAGTGAATCAATGAAATTTCGAACTGCTCATAGAATTGGGTCAATGGTTCGGCTTTGAAAGATGTTGCATTATCTGTGATGATTCTGCTTGGATAGCCAAATCTTGCTATGATATCCTCCGGGAAACCGATGATCACCTTGTGAGAAGCACTCCTTGTGGGAATAGCTTCTATCCACTTGGTAAAGTAATATGTGGAAGTTAGGATCCATCTGTGCTAACCACTGGATGCAGGATGAATTTCCCCAATTAATTCTAGGCCCCATTGCTAGAAGGGCCCTGAAGGAACCACATGTTTCAATGGCAGGGACTTTAGCTGATGCTTTTCGGAGAATCTATGACATTTAACGCAGGCTCTGACTTTTGTGCAAACATCAGTAAACAGAGTAGGCCAGAAATATCCATCCCTGAGAATTTTGTAGGCTGTCATTCTCCAAAAGTGGTGTCTCCCACAGAGGCTATCATGGAAATCGAATATAAGTTTTTGGGCCTCTTGTGGGTCTAGACATCTTAGGAGCACGCCCAGAGGGTCTTTCCAATACAAGACCTGGCCAATAAAGAAATACCTAATTGCTTTGAGATTCAAGGCTCTTGCATTGTTTTTTCCCATACCATCTGGGGGTCGCAACTCCTGCAAAAAATATATAACATCCTTGTACCAAGGGCATCCTGCTAATGGGGGTTCTACCTGAGCATTTGTATCAGATAGCTCAACATGCTGATTTTCTGAGTAATTATTAACGAAATTTACCTCCAGAGATTTGCAATTAGATTCAACCATCAGCTTGGCTAAGCCTTGACCTTTGATCAATTTGGTGGGCTTGATTTCTAGATCAAATTCAATGATTTTGGCAATCCATCGACTTCTCCTCCCATCTATGTCTGGCTGAATGAGAATTTCCTTAACGATAGTTGAAGGGACATATGCGATGAATTTTGATTGCAGGACATAGAATCTGAAATATTTGAGGGATTTAACTAAAGTGTATGCCTACTTCTCCATGATGTCATATTTCACCTTAGAATCTCTCAATGCCCGACTGAAAAAGGAAATGGGCTGCTCCAATCCTTCAACATTTTTCTGCAACAGAACAACTGCTACAGTGTCAAATGAAGAAAATGAAAAAATGAGGAAATACTTTGAGTAATTAGGACTGATAAGCACAGGTGCTTCAGTCAAGGCCTTCTTTATCTGATCAAAGGAATTTCGAGACTTGACAGTCCATTTGACTTTGTTTCCTTTCCTCAACATGGTTGTTATAAGCTTTACCATCTCAACAAAGTTGGAAACAAACCTCCTCAGAAAATTAATTTTTCCCAAGAAAGACTGGAATTATTTCCTAGATCTCAGGAGTGACAAGGTTTGGATTGCTTCAACTCTATTGGGATCAATCCTGAATCCCTCAACTGATACTATGTGGCCCAACAATTTTCCCTCCTTCATGGCAAACAAAGATTTCTTGGGATTTAAGGAGAGACCAAATTTCCTGCATTTTAGGAAAACCTTTTTAAATGCTCACAATGCTCTCTATCTGATTTGGAGAAGACTATAATATCATCCATATAGATGACCACAAACTTGTCCTTTTCTCCAATGAAAGCAATATCCATGGCCCTCTGAAAGGTCGCCCTCGTGTTCATCAATCCAAAGGGAATTTTGACATACATGAATATACCCCAAGGAGTGGTGAAGGCTGTTTTTTCTTTGTCCTAAGGCAGGATCGAGATTTGATTGTATCCCGAAAAATTGTCAATGATGGATATCCTTGATGCGCCAGTTACCCTTTGTAATATGTGTTCCATTTTCGACAAGGGGTAATTGTCTTTCTTTGAGCTCCTGTTCAGGTTCCTAAAATTGACACAAATTCTGATTTCCCCACTCTTCTTTCTCACCAGGACCAAGTTGGCTACCCATTCTAAATATCTCAACGACACGATGATCTGGGCATCCAACAACTTCTTTACCTCTCTCGCCATGATAGCCAACAACATAGGATTAATTTGTCTCAATTTCTGCCGAAATGGTTTGGCCTCCTCCTTCAGTGGGATCTTATGCTCAATAATGATGGTGTCATATGTTCTGAGATCTTCATATGTCCATGCAAAAACATCAGCAAACTCCTTTAATAGCTCAACATACTCGGCCCTCTACTTCCCTGACAGGCTGCTTGACAGCTTGACGAATTTCAGATCCTCCTTTGTGCCAATATTGCACTCAGCTACCCCAATATCATCAATCGACCTCTGAGCTTTCACTTCCACATCATTACTGTCAAATATCCTTTCCAAAGGGACTAGTCCCTTCGAAATATGATTGCTCTGTAACTACACAATATGATGATCATCAATTTTGTTCAGATAAGGACTAGTGTGAGGGTCTATTTTAGAATCAGGATCTTGATCAATGTGTAATGCAGAACTCCTCAACAGTTTCTAGGAACCTTTTGACTTGAAGATCATCCTCAAACACCTTCCAATGCTTGACATTGTCAGGTATAGAGGGTCTGTATTTTACTTCAATATCATACCTGAGTTTAGGTGGCAGTGGGATCTTGAATTGGCTCGTTGAAACGGCCAGAGAATCAACCATAGTATTTTCTTCTCTCGAAATGAATGAAATGTTGAAAGCCAAGAAAAAACTATCAATTAAATCCCACACTTCATTCCAATAAGATCTAAGCCTCGGATGCTTGGTTTGGTAAAGATTTATGACCTGATTTACAACCAGATCGACACCCCTAAACACATATATCTCTTTGATTCCCATGTCTTTCGTAGCCCTTAAACCCAACACAAGAGCTTCATACTCTGCTACATTATTGGTAGTTTCAAATTCTATCTTGTAGGACAAAAGTATGGTCTCCTGTGATGGTGAGATGAAAACCACTACGACACCAACACTTTCCATGGAAAAGGCTCCGTCAAAGAAAATTTTCCAAACAGGTCTAATGGAAGGGGAAGCTTCAGGAGAAATGATGGGCTGCTTTTTGAGTTTAAGAGGAGGCTCGGGAGCATCAATGAGCTGTAACAAACTGGATCCCAAATCAATGTCAAGTGCGAATATAGGATGGTTGGTGGGGTTTGTTTCATCACTAATGATATAGGCCAATTGAGCTTCTTTGTACAGTCTTCTATGCTCTCCTCCGAACACTGGAATGGTAGCATATGTGAGGTCCATTTGCAATGTTCCCCCAAGTCTTTTTATCCAAGATCTTGATATTAGCATGCCAAACTTGGGGGGAACATTAGCTACCACGATATCCATGACCACACTTTTCATGGGCAGTTGAAACAAGATCAAAACCAGATCTTTGATGACCCCAAGACATTGCACCCTCCTTGAATTGAAAGAGTACAAATCATGATAAGATTTTGTGATTTCCAACCTGATTTCTTCCATGACAGTTTTGGGCATGAGATTATGGGAAGCCCCATAATCCATCAGACAGTTATGCAACACTTTATCATGTATATTTAGAGATGTGTAGAAGGGAGGGGATGAATCATCTCTATCTTATACCATAGGGCCTAAGATGACTGCTTGCTTTTCATCTTGGAGATTCACTGAGTCTGTGGAATGGCAAGGTGGATCAGACTGCAACAACTTAGAGAGGGATTTTTTTAAATCTTCATGTTTGACTAGCTCTGAAAGGGGCACATGGATACTGATATTTTGGATTTCATGCTCAAAGTTAAAGGGGGAAGGGGGCTTCATAATTTCTCTCACCTCTAGGACAGGGTCTTTGGCTATTGGTGGGGAATTCTAAGTTTTATTTTCTTTCCTGGTGCTTACAATGTCTTTGGCAGGCTTCTCTGCTCTGGAGGGTGGATCAGGGATGTCAGGCTTCCCTTCTTTATTCTTAGACCATAGGTTGTATTTGTTGGGACCACTATTTGCCTTCTCCCCCTTACTCATCTCATTTATTTGGCTATCTATGAGGGACTCTTCGTATGCAGATTGAGTCAAATGGGGAAAAGGGGAAGTGTCTCCAGCATAATGAATTTCAGGGTCAAGCTCTTCTTCTTCCCTTTCCTCATCAACAACCAGGTTATTTTGGAGGGGAGTCTGGATCTTTTGATCATTTCTATCTCTGTCCCTTTGTTCCCTTGGCATAATCTGAGGATAATGGTTATTTGGCCTCCTAAAGTTGCCCCTGTTATCAACATTTTGAATATTTTTGTATGTCATCTTTCCCTCTACTTCCAGTCTTTCTATTCTAGTTGAAAGTGACTTTAGTAACTTGGTTACTTCATCCATTTGAGGGGGAAAGACAGAGGAACTGGAGGTGGAGGCTTCATATCTCTTCCTTGGTATGTCTCTATCATCTTTATTCATGAGTCACTTAGCGACCAACACATTAGACTCCACTTACAGGGTTGCATATTGCATGTGATTCAGGGAAGTAACTCTTCTTTCCCTCAATAGGAGGAAGAAATTGGGGTCAAAGGTGCTAGTAAAAGTGATTTTGGCAGAGGCTTCAGTAGGATTTATTTCAGCAGGGATCTTATTGTACATTTATTGAATCTTTTAGAGAAGTCAGAGACAGATTCTCCTTCTCTCTTCAGGGATCCAAACTCTATGATATAATACATAAAATCCTTTTTATCCCCCCACTGCCTCAACCAAACTTCATATAAGGCTTCAATCCCAGCAATAGATCCAGGGGTTAATCCCCTAAACCACTTCCTAACCTCTCCATCGAGGCTCTGGACAAAGACTATCATCCATACATCTTCGTTTTCAATATTCAGATTGTATGCATAATTGTAGAAGGAAGCAAGGTGCTCTTCAACAATTATGTCTTCCTCTCTAGTGAATCTGGCATGTATTTTAAGTAATCTTCAACAGGGAGAGCATTCATTGGCTGAGGTAGGACTAGAGGGGCATACCTTACAACCACTATAGCATCCATTATGTTTCTAGGAGGATTAGCACCTGCCATAGGGATAATGGGTGGAGGAGAAGTAGGAGGGGAAGGGGTTTGGACATGAGAGACTGGAACTGAGCTTCTGGGAGGAAAAGGAAACAACAGAGGATTTGGTGAAAAGGCTAAAGGGCTTGAGGGAGCAGGAGCTTCCCTTTCTGCAAAATCTAAAACTTTAACAGGAGGAGGGGTGGTAAGACCTTCCAAGGTCCTGGGTCTAGACCAAGGTACAACTTCAAGGGATAGAGGAGTGACAAGGATTTCTCCCTCGAATCCCAGACCAGGAGGGGAAAACTCAACAGGAACACTCCCAAAATTCAAAATTCGAGAAACTCCAACAGAAGGTGTAACAACAGGATGGAATGCATAAATTGGAGTTCTTATAGGAGGACAATGAGAATCATCAAAAATACTTGGTTCAACATCAGAAGTACCTTCTCGGAGGGCCTTTCCCTTTCTGACAATTTTCTCTGGGTCAACTTTAGGTGTTGCTAAAGGCAGCTACGGAGTAGACCTCATGTGTCTGCCTCTTGGATTCACCTCAATGGAGTCACCACAGTGGAGTCGCCAGGTGCACAGTTGCAATCTTTGATGTACTGAGTTTTGATGCACCTTCAGAACTAGTAAGCTTTGTCGTTCAATCCCAGGGAAAATATTCAATTTCGTCCTCGACAGCGGTGCCAGAAATGTTAGCACCAGAAGTTGCATATGGATTGTTGTAGAGGTAAGCCTGATACCCATCATTTTTATGTCACAATAAATAGTTTAAAGGCGGTCTAATGGACGCAATCTCAAGAAAATATCGTCCTAACTTAGAAAACTGGGCTGGTATGCACGGATAAGTGAGGTGTTGATCTAACTTCAGTCAGTAATTTGTAGTAAGGGTGAGTAGGGGGAAGAACTTGAGAAGAAAATGTAAAGGTCTGTTGTGAACATTAGGTCTTCCAGCAGCCTAAGGAGAAAAAACTCAGGAAACAATATCTTCTTGGATTCAGAGTTTCAGGGAAACTGAAAACACTATAACAACAATACAATCAAACATCCATTACGGCACAGTTACAATTATCCATGTGAATCCTTCAATCATGAACATTCAGTATCAGACGCAAAATAAGATGGAGGAAGAAAGCTGACTTGGATTAAACAGGAAGTCACAAATACACATACACAACCAAAAGCCAGAGGCTTTGTTAAAACTTTACAATACGGGAGCTTTGCTCTACCATCGACCATTACAAAATATAAAAATTGAGTATATATACTCAGAGCAACTCGCCCCCTACAAAAGCGTGCTCCGGTCACATCATTCAAGGTTTGGCGTCTACATCTTCCTCTGTCAGACCGCATTTGCATTCTTCTGTCAGACGCGATCTTAGATCGGTATGGCATTGGCAGGGAAATCCATCCACAAGGGTACCAAGGACTGACCTCTCTAGAACCTCCATGTCTTCCATTTATGGATTAAGCCAAGGTTTCAACCACCTTCCCTATTTTCATTAACTACCTGCGTTGGGATCGGGACGGATTCTGACATCCGTGAATTATCTAGGCGGTGCTCATGTTTTTTCCAAAATGATCTCGGCACCTCATGCCATGCTACTTCTCTTCAGCATTCAACACAGGCACTCTCGCTCCTTGGCACGACCCCCCTTTATCGCTCTAATATTGCTTGTGACCTCGGGCCACGATCTGGAGCTTTCGTTCAAAGGCGTTGTCGGGACTTCGTCTATCGGGAGTTCTCACTCCATCCTGATTTCAACATCGCGATGCTCGAAACTACGAAATGACCTTTGAGATCGGTGGTCTATCCTGCTTTAAAATGGACGGCCACGATCCTTTCCCTAGACGGCTTTAGCCGCTCGCTTATTGAATGGGCGCTTATCTTTCTCTTGGCCCCACTTTCCATATAACCCGGAGCTGTGACCGTTGGCTTAACTCTTAGGCGCGTCGCGACTTCGCGAGTTCACAAGGTGCTTCATGCTCAAACCTCTGAATTGCGAAATCACGATCGCTTGGATCGAGCGACACGTGTCCCTCTAAAATGAACGGTCACAATCATTTCGTGACTTCGCATTTCATGAATTCTCGCGACTCGGTCCTTTGAATGCTCCCCCCTGCGAGTCAGCGAAATGTTGATCTTGCGCCACGCATCCTTCCAGAATGAACGACCCTGATCACTTTGCGACTCCGCCTGTCGCTTATCTTTCGCACAACTGTATGGCTCCAATCATCCAATGGTCGTCGATATGATCTATTTGAAGGATCCTTGCCGTTGAAGGCTGATCATGCTCGCTTGCTTGATTTGAATTGATATTGAACCATTTCAAGTGTTGCGCCTGGTCCTTACGAATGTGTCATGTGACAATAAGGACTTGGACGACATGGTTGGGACTTGGGAAAATGAGGGCTCAGGAAAACAAAAGATCAGAGAGAGAGATGAAGTAGGGGATGATCGGCCTAAGAGAGAGAACGAGAAGGCTGGGGACTGATACTTCTCAGGTGATCCGACAGAGAAAACAGGTCTACCAACTAGATGAAGGAAAACAGAAAGAAACTATAAGCCGAGAGGAGAAAACTACAATTGGGTCTGCAAAGGAAGAAAGATGGACAAAAAATTATAGACATAAGTGGAAAACACAACTCACAAAGATGGATAGGTTTATGTGCTAACAGTAGGGAAGGCATCATTGTTGGCTGATGCGGAGATCCCATCCTTGGTGAAGCCACCCAATGGTGTACGGTTGTGGGTGTGTTGTGGTCGGCAAGTCCAACTGCTTCACAACCTCTACTGAAATGAGGTTCTTTTGGCTCCTGCTGTTGACGATGAACTGTAGCGGGGAACCCTTTACCCACATCTGGGAGTGGAAGAGAAGCTCCTCCTCCTCTGGATCTTCTGGTTCTTCCTTTTGGATCTTCATGGTGGCAATGGTGGAAATGGTGGCATGCATCTGATTTAGAAGCCCTCATCTCGACCACCAGTGATTGTTTGGCCCGACACTCACTTGTGTTGTGAGTGGAGCTCTTATGGAACTCACACCACTTTCCCGTGTCCTTCTTCGGCTTCGCGGTGTTGTTCTTTGCTTGTGGCTTTGGCAGGTTGTCTTGAGACGCCATGCCTTGGCTTTGTCCTTTGCTTTGCGGTTTGGGGTCACCTTTCGCTTGCTTTTGATTCGTAGATCCAAAGTCTCGCTTCTTCTGTTTGAATTTCTACTCAATCTTGGCAGCATATCGGTATGCCGTACCAAGTGAGGTGATGTCGAGGAACTCCATTTCCTCTTGAATGTATCTATGTAGACAACTATGGTACTTCAACACCAAATGTTTCTCCGAATATTTGATACCCAACTTTGTGCACAGGGAATGGAGTAGATTCATCAGCTCATGCACATCTTGATCCCTTTGTTGCCCTAACGTAGTCCATTGTATGAACTTGTCCTCATAGCTCCCCACAGGATAATATTGTTCCTTGATGGTGTCTTGGAAATAATTCCAAGTGGGTACGACCGAGAATAGGGAGGGTTCCTTCTTGTCCTTTTTCTCACAATAGGTTTCCCACCAGTCCTTGACATGGGGGGTGACTTTGAGCAGTGAAAAAATTATCTTCTCCCGGTCGGAAAAGTCATGAATCGAGAAATATCCTTCTAATAGATTCTACCATCTATCTACGGTGTCTGCATCTATTTGACCATCAAATATGGGAATGTCAATTTTACTTGTACCTTAAAAGGGGTTGCACCTCCAAAGTGTCTGTTGGATGCAGATGCGTCGCCAGTGGGCAATCGTTGAAGGATCTGAGCGAAGTTATCCATCATCGCGTTCCACTTTTTTTCAAGGGCCTCCTCGAGCAATATTTTGATAGGATCTCCTGCTCCTTCATCTTTCTTTTCGTCCCCCATGGGTGGTCGTCGGGGTTTGCGAGGCTGATCTTGCAAAGGTTCAACCAGATCGAGCCCTAACTCCTTATACCCCGACCTTGTTGGGGACATGCAAAGAAGGATTGAGAAAGAGAAGACCGCTCTGATACCACTGATCTGGATTTATGCAGGAACACAACAGAATACACAAATAACCATGAATACAAAGATGCAGCAGAAATAACGCTTCATTTCATTAATATCAAAGAACTGAAATTTGTTTAGAGACATAATAGAAATAAACTAGCTAGGGCGTTGGTAGTTTATCTCTAAGAAGAGATGTGGTGGAAACAAGCCTCTGAACTCTGTTTTTAAATGAGGCTCGAAGGCCTATCTATTATTGAGAAACAATGGAAACCCTAAACATCCAAAAAACCTAACACAATGAGATGAAACGCCATAATATGGGCCTCGTAGGTGTAAATTGGTACATAAATTTCTCGGGGTCGTAACTTTTGCATACTATCTCTGTTTGATGCATATGATACATCATTAGAAAGATCTATCCGAGGACTACAATTGTTGGCTATATAATTAGATTGGACCATGCCCAAAAACATCGTTTAGGGCCTCAAATTGGCTCCAGAAGTTTAGGACCCGAAAAACTGCCAAAAATAGTAAATTGTGCTACAATTAAGGAAATTGAAAAACTGAAAGACACAATGGTGGGGGTCCAAGTGGAATAGGCGGGTGACCACCAATATCCATCTGGATCAACAGGGCCCAAAAATCGTTTCATAGAGGGATCTACAAAGAAGGAACACTAGAGGGGAGGACTGTGGACAAATGCTTCACCTATAAAGACAAGAAGTGCAAGGAAAAAAGGATTGGACAACAAAGGAGACATAAACAAAAAAGGTAACAAAAACTCTGATTTGGAGGATCTTAGAGGACTTAAAGCCCTATCAAGGGAAAAATAATGAAAATATTGTCCCTAAACCTAAGGGGAGTGGGAGGGGCTCTGAAACTTACCTCCCTCTGAAGATTATTGACTTGTGTATTACCAGACATTATATTTTTACAAGAAACCATGGTGGTAGAAGTGAAAGCAATAGCCTTTGTGTCAAGACTACTATCCACTTGGTATTATTGTGACGTAGACTCTGTGAGGCAGTCACGGGGTCTATGTGTGGCTTGGAACCCGACCAAGGCTGTCCTAACTCCTTTTGTAGCTGTAGTTGGCATCTTCCTTGAAGGAACACTATAGGAGGGTAATCGGTTAGTATCTCTTCTAAATTGTTATGGCTCTTGCACATATAGGAAATCATTATGGGACGTTGTGATAAACATAGGGATTTTAGCCTTGAAAAACCTTATACTTGCAGGTGACTTAAATTTCATAGTGTTAGTCTGTGAAGTGTGGGGAAATAAGGCAAGATTGGACCCTACGCCCAAGTATTTTAAAGAAATTCTACAGGACTTTGGGTTGGTTGACATTGTTTTGAATCATATGGTTCCTACTTGGCGCAATGGAAGAGGTGGCTCAGAAGGAATAGAAAAAATACTGGATAGAGTGCTAATGTCAGAGGACTTGGTCACTTCGGTAGGGAGGTACAGATCCTGGGTAGCCCACCCATACATATCAGATCATGCACTGTTTGTTTTGCAGTTCGATAAGTGTCAACGAGAGAAATCCTACCCTTTTAAAATAAACCCTATCTGATTGGAGGAAAATGGGTTTAAATATATTGTTGCGTTGGTGTGGACGTCTATAGAGTTCGACTCAGAACCATCATTGATGAGAAGACTGGTATGGAAACTAAAAGTACTAAAGAAAAAAGTAATTTCTTGGGAGAAAGTTCACAAGAGGCTAAGATCTCAAGAGATAGGAGATGTAGAGATGCAACTAGAGAAATCCTATAATTCAAAAGCAGGTGGGAGTGCCCTGGTGACAATGGACAACTATATCAAAGAGCTTGAAGAAAAAAGACAAAAGTATCTTCTAGTGGAAGAAGAAATGTGGAGACAAAAGAGTAGGGCTATCTGGCTATAATAGGGTGACCAAAATACAAATATTTTTCATCCTTACGCCAGTTTTCGAAGAAACATAAATACAATTTGGGAGATAAAGGATGAAAATGGAATGGACCATTTAGGATAGGAATAAATTGAAACAAAAGTTGTGAGACACTTTAAAAATTTCCTTGTCGAGTCTGGGAAGAATACTATTGTTAATCAGGTTGCAGCAGTGCATTTTTACCCAAGTATTTTTTCGGAAACAGATGTTCAAGAACTTGAGAAACCATGTACAAAAGAAGAAATTAAGCATGTTCTCAAGACCTTTTCCAAGGACAAAATCCCCAGACCTGATGACTAGACGGTGGAAGTTTTCCTTAGTCACTTTGAAATGATTGGGAATGAGGTTCTGGAAGTTGTGGAGGAAAATTCTAGGAGATCTGGAACGATGGTAAGATCACTAAAATCGACCTTTATAACCCTCATCCCCAAGGTGGATAAGCCTACAAGTTTTGGGGACTTCAGGCCTATTTCTTTGTGCAATATGGCTTACAAAATCATTGCAAAGGTTAGCGTGCATATTGAAGCCTTTCTTGTCCAAGGCCCTTTCTCTGGAGTAGCTGGGGTTTTTAAAAGGAAGACAAATCTTGGATGCAGTAGGCACTGGACAAGAATGCATGCACAATATAAAAACCAAAAAACTGAAAGCATTAGTATTTAAACTGGACCTACAAAAGGCATATGACTGTGTAAACTGGGACTATCTCAGGTTGATTCTTCTAAGGATTGGTATGGGACTTTTGGTAACAAATTGGATCATGAGTTGTGTTACTACAACATTCTTTGGAATTCTATTAAATGGCGAATCTACCACATTTTTCACGAGGCTTACGTCAAGGCATCCCATTATCGACTCTACTATTCATTTTGGTGATGGAGAGCCTTAGCTTAATGCTCAAGCAGGCTCAAGATGAGGGTAAAGTCATTGGGATCAAGACCTCAAGAATTCTTAAATGCATTCAATTATTGTTCATGGATGATGTCTTGATTATGTCCAGATCCCGGGTCTCTGACTGGAGGGAGATTGAATCTATTTTGGCTTTATTCTGCAGAGCGACCAGACTAGTTATAAACCCTCATAAATCCTCTATGCATTACTCGGGCTTGATGGATTTTGAATTGGACTGTTATAAAGATATTTTTCCCTATAACTTCATTGACTTGGATGCAGGATTTCAATACCTGAGATTTTTCCTAAAACCTACAAATATCGGGTGGATGATTGGAGATGGATGATAAAAAAATTTGAAAGCAGGATCGGCCTTTGGTGTCATCTTTGGCTGACCATGGGTGGGAGGTTTGTCCTGGTAAAAGATGTTTTGGAGAGTATACCAGTCTTTTGGTTGGGGATTGCGAACATTCCCAGCTCGGTGCTAGCTAGGATTAAACATATTATGTTTAATTTTCTGTGGTCGGGATGTGGGAATTCGGTAAGGGTATACCTCTGCAAGTGGGAGGACCTTGCCAAGCCAAAAGCATACGGTGGCTGGGGTATAAAAAAATTGTAATAGTTCAGTAGGGCGTTGGTTACAAACACCCTTTGGCGGTGCCTGATGAGGGATGGACTTTGGCATAGAGTAATCAAGGATAAGTATCTCTCCTCCACCTCAATGGTTTCCTGGCTCAGAAGACCCACAATAAACTTACGAAAAGTCTCTAATATTTGGAGATGTTTACTTAAATCCTTTCATGTAGTGCCACATTGGACAACATGGAAACCGGGAACATGCATGAATATCCGTCTTGGAGAAGACATGATTCATGGGTTGGGAAATAGGTCTTTCTTATTTGGTGGTCTCTTAGAATCGCTAAGGGGAGGAGGCTGCCACTTCCTTTATCAAATGGTAGAATCGGGCAGGCAAGGGGCAATTTGGGCTTAGTGGAAATCAACTCTGGATTTGGGATTCGTGGGAACAAAGGCAACTAAACGGGAAGGATTATGTAGAGCATTGAAGCATGCAGGTATATTTTTGAGGGATTCTCCGAATGAGTTAGTGTGGACATGGCACCACATGTGTAATCTCATGATGCCATTGCTTTCAAAATCTGGAACATGAGCGATAAATAGTGGCATGGTGGTTTATGGAATTGGGATTTGGCATTAAAGTTGAAACTTTTCACATGGTTAATGATGGAAAATAGGATCCTCTCTTGGGAAAATTTACAAAGAAGAGGGCATATTGGTCTGGGTATTTACGCTCTATGTAAACAAGACTTGGACACAACTCAACACTTGATGATAAATTGTAGGTTTACCCAACAGGTATGGAAAGAGATGCTAGCAACATTAAATTTAAATTTTGTCTGGTATGGTACAAACTTACAATTTTGTTTTAAGGAATGGTTTCATTGGCATCCAAAGTGGAACACATTGCCTTCCATAATTAGTTAGCAAATCTGGTTGGAGCGAAACTATGCAATATTTGAGAATACCCAGGAAACAACAGTTGTGGTTACCACTAGATCTGGGGTTGGATAGGGAGTACAAAGGTGAGCAGAAACCCGACCTTAAAACTCAAAGTCCCACTGAAGATAAATGATGGAAGACTAGTGGGTTGGTTCGATGGAGTAGTGCAACGAGGAGGTCATCTTTGTGGGGCAGGGGGAGTTATAAAACTAAATAATCACACAAAATACAAGTGGATGTTGAAATGTGGAACATGCACAAACACTAGAGCTGAACTTTTGGGGGTGTGGGCCCTGCTGTTTTTGGCTACTCGACTTCATATTACGGGTTTACATGTTTTTGGTGATTCCAAGATTGTCATAGACTGGTTGAATGGCAAAGGTGGCATTCAGGTCATGGACTTGATTTTTTGGAAACTGCGGATACATGTTCTCATGATGGACTTCACAGCTTTAGAGTATACACATATCTACAAAGAGTTTAACCAGGAGGAAGATGCACTATTAAAATAATCATTGTTGCTTCCGGAGGGCAATTTAACTTATTTTCTTTTGGAGGACGGACATAAGGGTCTAGACTTGTTTATAAACCTTTATTGTTCTCATTCATAGTTTTTGTTATTGTAATGTTCAGTTTTAGTTGCCTGATGATATTCTGTGGGTGATGACCTTTTATTTTGAGAGCTCTCTAGGTAAAGGATGAAATAATTTTGTTCTTCAGGCGATAATCCTCTGTTTTGGATGGTTTTTAGCGTTCAAATTATGTTACAACAATTCAGTTTTTGTGATTGAAAATATAATTCTATATGTACTGGAAATTTTTATGTATATGAATCTTTTTATATAAATATATATATAAAGCATAATTTTTCTTTGTGAAAAAAAAAATACATCATTATTCAACTTAAGCACTAGCCTCTTATCTTTAATTATCATAGAAGCCTCTTGTCTTTAATTATCATAGAAGTGAAAAATATAACCTTACTTATCTTTAATTGTCATAGAAGTGAAAAATATAACATTACATGAATTTAAATTTATAATTGTTCTTTAAAATCTTCAATTGAAAAACCTAGCAATCATATAATACCTTTCTTACAACCTTATCACAAACTTCTATTTTCACTTAAAAAAATGTTCCAATGTTCCATATAAAATTTTAAAACATTTTAGAATTTAGAATACTAAGGAAATTATAGTTTTAATACATTAAAAGAAGCAACTAAATACTCTTGTATGGTAGCGTGGGAGAGAGTTTTGTATATATGTACTTGGTATTAATAAAGTAAAATATTAAAAGGTGTCATCCAATATCTTAGATATTGGAAAAAAAAATTTAACTTGAATTAATAAGTTAAAAAAATACTAACATAGACAGACTTCTTTACCTTGAAATGCTCTCTATTCTACGTGAATAATTGTTTTTCTATGATCACGGTTCTGTCCATGGTGACAATATGCTCTGAAGATTTTGGGTTTCTCCGAACATATTCAAAACCTTAAATAATATTAAAATCAGTGTAGTGATTGAAACTCTAACCATTCAAATTTTGGGTTTCTCTGAACAGATTCAAAACCTTAAATAATATTAAAAATCAGTGTAGTGATTGAAACTCTAACCATTCAAATTTTAAATGTCCGTTTCTACGATCTTTGACTAGTTTGGAAGATAACATGATCTGGGCTTTTACCCAGATAGGATGCCTCACATATTTGATTTCTACTTCGAATATCCATAACTACCTTAAAATGCCAAATGACACTTCCACAAATTGAGCTTCCCTGAAAAACTCTGGACCATTACTTGGAACCCATTTATACCCTGTTGTGTGAAAGCTTCTTTACTTCTTGAATGACATACAGCTTGTTGAACAAGTTGTGATCTATGTCAAATGGCTTACATGTTTCTTTGTAGCCTTTTTTGTCATCCATATGATCAAATTTAGGCTGCTGCTTCTTACTTTTCAGAGCAGAAAAGGCAGCAGAATCACTACTCTTACAAAACCCGTGGCCAACACCAGATGTTATTACGGCAACGACATCAGAACAGACGTCAGAGCACTCTGCGAGCAGAATAGAATAAAAGAAGCAATGCAAACTTTGCATTTTGTTGCCAATCCGGATATCTCTACATATGATTTCCTACTGCAAGCGTGCCTCCATAAGAAAGCCCTGCCAGAAGCCAAACTCATCCATGCCCACATGATTCAGACTGGATTCGATGGTCTGGACACCACATTAGGGAATAGACTCCTTACCATCTATTCTAAGTTGGGGAATCTGGTGGATGGGTTGATAGTTTTGGACCAAATTCCCGAACCAAACGTGGTTTCATGGACTGCGATGATAGCAGCTTATGCCAAGCATGGGTTTGCACCGAGGGCCTTGAAACTGTTTTACAAAATGCAAAGAACAGGTGTGAAGCCGAATGAGTTCACCTTTGCTAGCGTTCTCCCTGCTTGTGCCCAATTGGGAGATCTGGCGAATGGTAGGGGCATTCATGAAGAGATAGTCAGGAATGGATTTCAATCAGATGTCTATGTGGGGTGTGCACTTATAGATATGTATGTGAAATGCGGGAGAGTGGAGGATGCATGCCAAGTGTTCGATAAAATGTCGGAGCGAAATGCTGTTTCATGGAATGCAATGATTGCTGGGTATGCACAGAATGGTTATGTTGGCAAGGCCCTGTATCTGTTTAGGAAGATGCCTGGACGAGATGTGGTCTCATGGAATGCGATGATTGCGGGATATGCACAGAATGGAGATCACGAGGCTGCATTGGAATTGTTTTATAAAATGCAAGAAGCGAATATTCAACCGGATCAGTTCACTTTTGGCAGTGTTCTCGCCAGTCTTTCTTCACTCCAACATGGCGAGGGGATCCATAAACAGGTAATTAAAAGTGGGTTTCAGTCCAATGTCATTGTGAGTAGTGCCCTTGTAGACATGTATGGTAAATTAGGGAGCATCGAGGATGCACGCCGAGTGTTTGACAAAATGTCTGAACGAGATGTTGTTTCGTGGAATTCAATGATTGCAGGATATACACAGAATGGGTTCGTTAATGAGGCCCTGAAGCTGTTTGAGAAAATGCCCGGGCGAGATGTGGTTTCATGGAACGTTATGGTAGCCGGGTATGCACAGAATGGGTGCTTTGACGAGGCACTGAATCTCCTTCACCAAATGCAGTTGAAGGGGATGAAAGCGAATTCTGACACTTTTTCTAGCATTCTTCAAGCGTGTGCCAACTTGGCAGCTCTGGAATATGGCAAAGAAGCCCATGAAGACATAATTCGGAATGGATTTAAGTCTGATGTCTATGTGGGGAGCGGCCTTGTAAACATGTATGCAAAATGTGGAAACATAGAAGATGCACGGAGAGTATTTGACAAAATGCTGGCATGTAATGTAGTCTCCTGGAATGCAATGATCATTGGATATGCCATGCATGGGTGTGGCAAAGAAGCCCTCCAACTCTTTGAAGAAATGCAACAGTCCGGTACTAGCCCGGATCAGGTCACTTTTGTTGGTGTTTTATCTGCCTGCTGCCATGCTGGACTGGTGGATGACGGCCGCCAATACTTTGAATGCATGAGCCAACGTTATCAGATTTCACCCGTCATTGAGCACTATTGCTGCATTGTTGACCTTCTTGGCCGGGCTGGGTACCTGGATGAGGCACACAACTTCATAAACAAAATGCCTATAAAACCTAATGCTGCTATATGGGGTTCCTTGCTTGCTGCCTGTAGAATCCAGGCAAATACAAAGTTAGGAGAACAAGCGGCCGAACACCTTTTTGAGTTGGACCCTGAAAACACTGCACCTTATGTGCTACTATCAAATATTTATGCAGCAGGTAACAGGTGGGATGACATTGAAAGGATGAGAAATACAATGAGACACAGGGGGGTAATGAAGAAGCCAGGATGCAGTTGGATCGAGGTCAATAAACAGATCCATGCTTTTCTTGTAGGACACTGATCGCAGTTGGGATTACACAATACTTATACACATTTGGAGAGATCCTCTGGTGAGATGAAGATGGCAGGGAATGCACCCAATAGAAGAGCGTTTTGGGTGATGCGTAAGAGGAGCAGAAGTGTGAGATACTTTGCCACCACAGGAGGAAGCATATGACTGCATTCGGGTTTATCCAAACACCCCTTGGAGACACCTATCCAAAATTGGCAATAACTTGGCAAGGTTTTGAAGAATAAACATTGGGAAAAAGTTAAATATTTGCAGAAATTTGCCCATTATATACACCAACACCTTTTATATACCCCAATGCCTTTCATATACCCTGAAGGAAAAATCGAACAAATTGGCAAAATATCAGCCGTTTATATGTCATGCCATTGTGATGGATGCCAATCATTTTCATCGTTTAGCATTTAGACCATGGCTTTCCGTGGAGTCTTTGTGGCTTTACTTGAAGAAGCTTTAAACATAGGCTTGTGCGGGAACAATTCTTTCAATATTGTCAGCCAGGCATGGGGTTCTATTTTCGGCTTCTGAGGCAGTGTAGCATTTGAAGATGATGTATATGTTTATCGGCCTGCATGGAGAATTGTTGTAACGCTCCTGCAAAATGACCAGCATGTGCTGCAAAATAGTAAGGCTGTATCACCATTGATTTCTACTGGACAGTGACTTTCTGCCAACCAGTTTCAGATGCTGGAATTGATATAAGAAAATTGACAGGCCATCTCCTCCTCGTTTTTCCTGGAACCTTAGTTGAACAGATGGGCATTTTGACTTCTAGCTTAATCAATAACGCCAAGTAAATAGTAACTAAACAAAGTTTGGCTTCACACAGCAAGACAAAAAAACTGCAGCTGAAGGCATGGGGAGAACTAAACTGGATGAATATATTTCAAACAAAGCCCTTATTTCATATTCATGATGCGATGATCATGTACATATGAAAGCCTTTCGCAGATTTTCTATGTTGCATGGGTACGTTTGGGTGTGGGTACATGTATGATAAAAATGAAAACTTTTTGAACTACAGATGTGGAGGTACGTTGAGTTTTCTTTGTAAAGGTCATCAGGATGTACATCAGATACAGTATGGCTTGAGGGTGTAGAAGTACCCATGTAACTATGCAGATTTCTTAATCCCTCTGGTTAAGAAAGAGAACTATCAGAAGCATAGGTCCATTTTAACCCCAGATTTCAATGACCCAGGTGTAAACCTCTCGCTAGGTTTTTAAGTTAGTTTTTATGTTGGGTTTCCGTCTCTCTCAGTCTGCATTAGAGGTTGAACATCAAATTATTTTCCATTTTCTTTTATTAGCCTGACACATGTTATGTATACAGAGATCTGTTGCACCCCAGCCTGTAAGAGCACCTTGTTTCTCTTGGTGCAAAAATTCTACTAAAAAATGACATAGATATGAAAACTGGTCAATGTAGGGTGTAGGATATCCACTATCCAAAACATCCTGGAAACCCCTGCCTGGGCTGGGAAAAACTGTCGGCAACAAGTCCCCGATCTCAGTCGGCCGTGTCTCAGGACCTCTGATGTGGAACTGCTCTATCTACCAAAATGGTACACAGGAAACGACATCAATGGGTGACTAGGATAATAGATCCCGAGGCTGTCAGGGTTAATTACTATCCGTCCCATCCCTCACCCACTAGCACCATGAGAAGCAGCCTACCCTTCCCCATCCGTATTAGAATTTTGCCATACGCTCAGCTGGGGAGGAGTTTATGCATTTGTCTCATCAAGAGGTATTGTATCGCAATATCTTTTAGATCGGTGGTCCCAGAAGAAATTTGCGAAATCATCTTGCGCTGCCACTGATGCCTGCAGGGTTTGTTTTTGTTAGGTTTTGTTATAGCGTGATGGCTTCAACAGAGGTAGATGTGACTCCGGTGCCCTTTGGTGAGGGTTCTAGCACTCAAACCGGACCAAGCACTTTCATCAAGAAGTCTTCGAAATGAAGACGTGGAATGTTGTGGCTCTCTGGCCATGGGGTACATATGAGTTTCGAACATTAAACCCTCGTTGGTCCATTTATATTGTTATCATCTTAAATTAATATCTTCTATCTGATTATTTCCAATAGAAGTTTCTTTGTTTATTCATAAAGCATTAATTTGCATTTATCACAATTTTTTATTTTTGTAAATTTGTTTTTAATTTTTTACCACAGCGTCATGAAACGGTGTTTTCAGGAAAAAATAAAGAAAATTTAAGTTAAATTTTACTGAGATTTATTTAAACCCTAAGTGCCCAATTGTTCAAATCCTCCGTGCCTAATTTATTCAAACCCTAACTGCCCAATTATTCGAGCTATATTACTTTGTCTGGTAGAAATACAAAACACGGGTTCGCATAAGTAATTTCTTAGCGAATATGCCTCCAAATAATTTTTGTGAAAATCTCTTATCAAGGAGATTAAAGTCCATTTCGAACAGCAAGGCCACTTTAAATCTATTTTTATTAAAGCATTTAGCCTCTCTTTTTATAGACATGACGTTGCTAGGATTTTATTCTAGAATAAAATCAAATAATTTTGACAAAAAGTCAGTGTTTCGTATTTCTTAAAGTCAGTTGCAGTTGCCACTTAATGTAAGGAAATTTATATTATTTTGCTCCCACATATTGCACAGTATTTGACTTTATTTTACTGTCATTTAGTAGTTAGTGCCCAATTGCTTCAATGAAATCGGTATAGTAGATCATCAGGTGTTTGAGTGTTTATCACCGGTGAAATCTGTATAGTAGATCATCAGGTGTTTGAGTCTTTATCACCACTGAATAATTTAAGATTAAGTTTGTTAAAATTAATTTCTTCTAATTAAGTTCAAATAAACTTTTGTTTGCTACTGACCTGTTCTATCAATATGACCGCTGGTTGCCATAGTTTAATCCATATGGAAGTGTGTGAGTTAGTTTGTTCCCAGATACATGGTCTGTGTGATGTGACCCTTATCTTAACAAAAAAAATTGAGCATAATTTGTGTAAGGAAGCAATTAACTAGAATGAACCTATCTTAATTTAATGAGGTGTGGAGATGCTCAAAAGTTGAGTAATTCGGATATCATTTAGTGGCTACTTTTGTCCAGTTTCAATATTTTCACACCAATGGATTTTAGCATCAGTTGTTAAAACCATCTGAGATAGATCACTAGCAGGCATATCTTAGTATATCGTTGTTCACATTATATCATGCTAACCTTATAAAAGTGCATGGTCTTCGTGAATTTGGTTTACTTGTTTAGGATATAAAATATCAAGTAAACTCTAAAAGTATTTTACTGTTGAAGTGCATAGTTGTTCTAAATAAAAAAAAATTAGTTTAATTTAATGAAGGTTGTAAAACCTATCATAACTCAGTGGTCAATCAGCAGTGAGGATAGTCATATTTGACTAAAAACCATGTTACCTGCAATAACCCACTATTGGTCCATGAGGGGGCAGACTTCCACTCCTACCAGATGTCTCTAAGTCTTGGGCTGTTAACCTATTTCCTTACATCCAAGGAAAACGAGTTCTTAGCCAATCATAAACAATTTTAGGTCTTACTCTAGGACCAAAAGGTGGTCTTAACTTATAGATAATATCTGGAAAAAAAACCAGTGTCCTTTGTAATCATTGTTGAGGCTACCTTCAACGGGGTCATGTGCTTTCTAATAGCATCTAGCCTTAGGAAAACAAATTATATATTTTTGCAGAAATTGTGGTCGACAATTATGCAATTTGCAGAAACCACATCATGAACTATAAGTGCTTTTGTTTTGAGTATGGATTTTAATGGTTCCCCAATGCTTGTGTTTATGAAAGGTGCCTACCTTTATTCTCTATA
>ML844278.1:37915-49440 GCA_009831015.1 Picea engelmannii | reverse complement strand
TCTGACATCTTCATATTAAATAATCTCTTCATTAGAAATACCTTATTGGACGCCGAGGATTTTTCATACAATTTGGCTAATGCGTCCATCAAACCCTTCATTGTCTTTTCTTTGGACAGGCTCATTCGTATTGTTCCTAGAGCTTTTTTGTCAAGAATCTCCCATTCTTCGTCCTTCATGGCCATCGGCTTCTTTGTTACTCCACCCAATGGTAGGAATACATCCTTCTGATATAAGTAATATTCCATCTGCATCTTCCATAACTGGTAGTTTTGGCCGTTAAATTTCTCGACCCTAAACTTTCCATCTTTCGACATTGCCCCCACTCGAACCAGGAACCCTCTTTTCCTGTGAGTTACCTTTCGCTCTGATACCAGTTGTTAGAGAAAATAGGACCGCAGAGCAATAAAATAAAACAAATGTGGAAACAAAACACAGAAGATACACAATACAAGAGAGACACAGATTTACGTGGTTCACCCAGTGTGGGCTATGTCCACCAGAGAAATTTCCAGGTCCTTCCTTTATTATTATCCAAAAAATGAAGGGATACAACCTACAAAAAAACCCGCTGTAACTTCCTCTTCTTTCTCTCACAGTATCCTCTCTCAGAATACAATATTCTCCATCAAAACATAGCTGCAATACATTTCCCTCATAAAAGAGGGTTGGCTTCTAGGGCAAAAAACCCTAACATAATTTTTACCGTTAGATCTGCGACCTTATAATGAACAGTCCATATTTACAATGAAATTACAATATACTTTTACAAGGCAATTTTTCCTTAGGGGGACGCTGCCCCCGAACCCATGTTGGGGGCTTGCTTTCTCCCAGACCCCCCAGCCGGGGGGATAGCCCCCCCTGAACCCCGCATAGGGGGTACCCCCCTCTGCACTCCCCCGTGTGGAAGAATGTACATACTTCTGGGGTGTAAATACTTCATGTGTTATAAACACGGTTGAAAGCAAGGACCTCTGAATCAGGAAGATAACCAGGCTCCACAACCAATAGCCCATACAATGGACCTGACTTACGACTGCTCACCTGTGCATCGATTATAGAGTGGTTTATTAGTTACTTGACTTAGGTGTCTCATATGTTACTTGGAAGGGTTATTCTGTAGGTACCCTGGGTTAGATAAGGGTCGAACAACACACAACCTTTATGGAGGATTACCTCTCCAGGGGGATCTGACCGATTGGCTGTTAAGCCTATAAGGGCCCTTATAATTGATTCTATCACCTTCGTTTTTTAGCAGAGGAGTCGCAGGCCCTTCTTGGGAAAGGCATACCTACTTTAGAGATAGAGGCCCCTTTCAACCACTTTATCATGTTTGTGTGCATATTGGTCGTTTGATTGTTTTTGGTGTGCTCTTTGATTACTAGTTTGACTTAGCATTTGTTTTTATATATCTCAAGTATTGAGTCATTGTGGAGCTAGACCATATTCCTCGTAAGTCTCGCCACTTGTTACAGTTACCACCGCATTTTGATTATTTTCCTTCTAAAAGGCATAAAGTTGTCAAACGTGGTACACACACCTCCACTTATCAGACTTGTGATCATACAAGGATGATTACATAACTGAGTCATCAAGATATTGGGAATCCTTCCACTCCCATACCTACTATAGTTAGAGGTACCCCTTTGACACCTTCAACCACATTGGTTGTAGTGCTAGAGGTGCCTATCATCACCTTTGCCCATCCTGTAGTGAATACTAAGCCTATAGCCATGAACCCTTTTGGGACTTTTTTTCACTCACCGAGCTATAATGTTCAGTCCATCACTATGGAATCTAGTCCTTTTTCCTATGGTATGTCAAAACTGACATCTCAGTTTTCAAACTCCATCCCAGTGGCTGGTATGAATACTAGCATTGGTCTTGGGGCCACAAATCCTCCACATACTCCATTCTCATTTGGTGGAACTCATGTCCCTCAAATGACTCCTACCATTGGAGGAGTTCCTCCTCTTAATCCCAGGTCTAATCCTGTTGATTTTGGATGGAGTAACCAACTTGGCGGACAAGATACTACTCACATTTCGTCCTTTACACCCACCTCATGTGTGTCAATTCCGACCAACACGTTTGGCATGAATAATCCACCTTTATCCTCCAGATTCACACCCATAGGAGGTCATTTTCACACCTTGGGAAACCCCCAACCCGAGGCCACTTCGACTGGGGGTAGTTTTTATAACCCTCATCAAAACATTCCTACTGGAATGGTTCCCAACCAACCTCTTATGAATCATCCCATAGAAAGGTTTTAAAATCCCAGACATGGCCATGGTTCTTACCATAACCCTCTATGGGCTGCGATTCCCCAACCACAATATTTCTAGGGAGCTTGGGGCCAAATGTAGAAACCCCATTTCCCTTTTCTATCCACGCTCCATTTCCTAGACTTGTCTAAGTTAATGAATGACCCTGTGCATCATGATCTGTCATGGCCCTCCATCCCTAATAATCTTCCTTCGGATATTCCAAAATTTGAAGGAAGGACTGGTGAGGATCCTGGTGATCACATCACCACCTTTCACCTATGGTGCTCTTCGAATTCCATTAATGACGATTCTATTCGGTTAATATTGTTTCAACGCACCCTCACAGGGGTTACCACGAAATGGTATATAGAGATACTTGTTACTAGGAAAATATCTCTATGGCCAGGGGTAAACCACAACAGATGGAAATGGCTACATAAATCAACTCTAATCTCAAGTATGTTATATAAAAAAATATGCTAGCAAGAGAAGATAAAAGGCCTACCTTGTCAAGACGTTCGATGAAGTCCGCCATTGAGCACTTGACCCAAAGAAATACACCTGCAACTAGTCCTCCACAACTAAGAAACACAAGCATATGGTGATAACATATAATGTTAGAACATTCAATAGCATAATCCATCAACATTCATAACAAATATGCCCATGGAATAGCAATTCAAATATTCGCAAGATATTAATTGGATGAGAAAAGAGTATTTCTATTAGAATGTAACCAACAGAAGTGAATGAATTACAAACTTTCGTGTCGGTAGGGTTCAAAACCGAGAAACTAAGTTCCTTTGAGTTGGGCCTCCACCACTTCAATACTCCATCAAAGGTAAGCTCATATAAGAGAGACAATGATGTTCTAAATCAATAAGGGAAGAGCTTGGGGGTTGAACAATGTGTTCATACTTAAAGGACAAAGGGATGCATATTCAATGTGAAGTGAATAATTTCTCCAGAGTAACTTTGCTCTCAAAGTTGAATTCTTCTCCTCTTTTCCATAACTCAATTTTGGCCCATTTATAGCCTTCAAGTGGAACTGAAGGGCCGATTCAGAACGTTTCTAGTATATGGAAGGTCAAGGATCATTGATCTCATGACGTGACATGGAAACCCAACACCATTTTTTAATTTTGGGCACAAATCTTGATTTACACGGGCTGCAGTGGCACAACCTATGTATATGCATGTTGTAATATAGGCAGGGCATGCATATGTGTAAAAATCATGTTTTTATCTTTGGAATTGAAAAGAGGGACTTCAAGTCTGCATAGGGAAATGGAAAAAGCCCTTATGTGGAAGATTGCATAGCGTGAGGAAAATCTTGCTATAGAAAATTCCCCCTAATGTGTGAGGTTAGAGGAGTATCTGTGATGGCCTAAATACATTATAAAATAAGGAAGTGGAGTAATGGGGACCTAGATGGAAGAACTAGTTGCTCATTAAAATATGTATTGACTTTGCATACATGGCTTCCAATCTAAATTACACTGTAGATCCATATGAAAATATACCAAACAATTTTTCATGGCCATGAATAGGAAATATAAAGGTGGTAACTTGCCAAAGGATTTCATAGTCATGAACAAGGCCTAGTAAAACTAGTATCAAAATCAATCTGAAGATATTTGTATAGAATGGAGTATAATCTAATCTCCCATGATCACTGAAGTCACACAGGTACTGGTCCAATGAGAGGTAGCAACAACTGAGGGAAGCTGAAACTATAAACTGATGTCTTCAAGTCTTATACACAATCCGCAAAAGTTTAAGTCCACATCATGTGAATAAAGGAGTTGAGGTTGAACACAATGAGACTTCGTTTGATTACTGGTCATTGAGGTATACCATTAACAAATGTGAGACAACCTACCGATGATGAAAGTAGGTATCAAGGCACCGAGTATGTTCTTACAAGTGTGAATAAAGGAGTTGGGGTTGAACACTTGAAGAATCCATCGATCATGAGACATTGATGTATTCCCAATTGTCGATGGTGAGAGAACCTGCCACTAATGACTTCTAGCCTCTAGGTACTCATAGGACTCTAGGTATCATCTCCATAATAAATGATATGAAGGTGATGGAATGAGACCCGCTGAAAGGAGAGAATTAAGGAATCTCTCGTCATTCTGCATGAGGTACAAAGTAGGACCTTGATGATTTGGAGGAAGTCATACAAAGAACATGTTCACAAACCAATGACCCTGTGCATATTCTGTGTGTTCCAGGTGCAAGCAGTACACGAAAAAGGCCCTCTGAATATAATCTAATGAGGAAAAATGTTGAAAAATGCGAGAAAACCACCAATAGGGCTAATGGTCTCCAAGACACTGCATGAATCCCAATGTATGAATATATGTCTTACCCTCGAACATAAGGGAAACCACCCATTCAATGACCAATGGTGAAATGTCAATTGTTGGGTTCAAGCTTACCTACCAATGAGGACAGTAGGACCATGGTGCACAACAAGACTACAACTTCATGTGATTCTGAGATAGACTAAGTGTATGGCTGACATGAAAAATCAAGAATTCTAAGGAATGGCCAACACAAGATGATAGCCATCCTTTGAACAAGATGATGAGACATATTGAATAATCTGGGAGCATAGACTCAATGATGAAACCTTGAGATACAAGAGGCATCAATCAAATTATCCATAGGGATTGGAAGTGTAACTAGTTGGAAGAGTAAACTCTATGTAATGATCTCAGCTTCCTAAGGTCATGCTAAACCCAAAATTATGATGATAAGTGGACTAAAAAAATTGTGATATGTTCAAAGGTGACATGACTGGTGCCAATATAAGATAATACTCCCTTCCCGTCCATATTTTTTTGTTTTTTCATAGTCAAATGAATGTTATGATACATAGGAATAAACAAGTGTCGCAAGTAAGAAAAGCTAGTTCCAATAGTGGAACATACCTATGCTCAATGTAAGTAGGTGTATTCGGGAGATGGACACTTGGGGGAATGTTTCCTCCTAGGTATAGGGTGTCAACCTGCAAAGGATATAAACAAGGCTCTGCTTGGTTGAGGATGGAAACTGCTGAGGTAAATGACTTATAACACAAAAGAAAGAACCATAAATAGGCTCAATACTTCAAGAAAGGGCATGAGATGCAATCGCAACTTAACGCTAAAAAATGCCATTTTTCGTAATCTTAGTCTACTTGGTTTGAAAAAGGGATAAACTTGCACCAAATAGACGTCCTTTCAAATCCAATTTATGAGTGTGAAAGAGACAAGTTCACTCGACAATGTTTTTGCTTTTTTGAAAACGAGTCGGAAAAGAGATTAAATCAAACTCGCTTGGGAGTCCTCTAAGTATAGGCCAGCATGTTTATGAGTGAGAAATGAGGTTCAACATAAATTCATGTATTAGCTATAAGGGACTCCTGGTCCTACGGAAAAAGTCTTTGCATGGGCACCGAACGAAGAAGAGGATATAACTAGGGTACCCATGTTTGGTAAGTCTCTAATATTCGATAACGATACTTCTAGTCGCAGATAGAAGGTTATGTGTCGATATTAAATGGGTTCGTACCTAATGCATATGAGTAACAATCATAGGATGATGCAAGTGTGCTTGATGGAATGGATACTTGTCCAAAGTTACAAATGGGTGACATAACGCTGAAAAATACAAGTATCTCTGGATAACACTACAAAAACCAACTCAATCCACTGTCGTATTAGTCCATTAGGTAGAAATATTGTCTGAAACTATGCAAAGCGGGTAATTTTTTTTCTATAAATAGTAAAAAAAAACAAATTTACTATAACGTTTGTATTTTTTACCCAAATAGTGGATTTTGGACCAAATTACCTCCTAACTTCAACTCGTGCTTACGGGAGCTATGAGTGACGGAATCGAAGACTGTCTGGACTAGGTAATTCCTCTTCCCCTCCTCTTTCTTTTCAATGGATTATATTTTGTAATTAGGTTCCAATTTGCAAGTTATTTAGGCATAAAATTAGAACTTTAGGTGTACGAGGGATATTTTTCATTGGGTTGCATATACGCATGATTATATGTGGTTGTATAAAAGAAAACTAGCATATACTCCTATATGTGACTGTGAACACTGAATCCTGCGTATATGTCCGTAAATATTGTTTTTTAGTGGTTTATAACTCAAAAAAGGATTTTTCTCTTGCAGGATGATGCTAGAGTGGAGGGAAAGGGAACATGAGGAGGTAGATGTTGTTGTGGAAAGAGATCCAGGGGCCTGAATGGCCTTGAAAAGATGTAGGTTATATAAGTTTTGGGATCTCAAAGGCATGAGGGTCCAAGTGAGATTGCTACAGTTGTTCATGGATTACTGGGATCCAGATAGTGAGAGATTTAACCTTGATGGGCAACCATTAAGGATTGAATTCGAGGACATTTACTTTTTGATGGGGTTGTCGCGTTGGGGTGAGGTGTTCAACCTCAAATCTCGGGGAACTAGGAGCAGTATGAAAATAAAGGAATACATAGGCTCTCATTGCATTGTAGGGACCGAGAAGGTCGATAGTCAACTCCCCATTTGAGCAATAAACAATATAAGCCTCAATATTATTGTCCTCATTTTGAAACGTATCACATGATTGGCCTCATTGCAACGGGCATTGAGGTCACTTATGTTCTACTCGGTAGAGTGCTTGAGACCCATGGTGTACGACTAGTGCACCTCACTACTGGCTAGCATGAATAGCTAGTTGACAGAATGCAAATAGGGTAGTAAGAGGAATTTCGTGTTCGATTCTATATTGTGTAAATTTTTCTTCGAGAAGGTTCCAGGTTTGATACCTAGAGTTGAGATCATTCCACGTGGACCTCGTGATCTAGCCATGGTACGGTTGATTGCGGTGATGAGATGGAAGGGGGGAGTTAGGGTTCCCACACCTTACAACGATGACTTCTTCTACTGGTGGAGATGGTAGGTCATAGCTATGGATGCCTACCCTTACATAGGGATCGAATTCAGAGGGGACCCTAACATGCAATTACCACTAGTGACCGCCTACGGAGACATACGTATGTAAAAGTTTTTTTTAAATATTTCACTTTTTTGTATTTTTGTATAGGAAAACAAGAATATTTTTGGATGATGCTTAAGTACTAATTATACATGTATGTGATGCAGACGTAGGTCCACTGATCCAGGTGGATATTGGTGGCCACCCACTTATTCCAACTGGCTCCTTGTCCGTTTTTTGTCCAGCACGTTCTTCTGTACTACTTTGTAATTATGAGTTCTACACTTCTGGGGTTGTCTGAATCCCCACACATCCTCCAGGTGGATACTGGTGGAGTCTCACCTAATCCAACTGGATTATTTTGTATGTTTTCATGTTAGCACATATTGTTGTACTTCCATGGCCATTTTGGGGCCCTAAACATTGTTTTTTTGGCTCGTCATAGTCAAATTGTAGTTGGAGTCAACGTTTTATGGAAGAATGTGTAGCTCTTTGAAATACCTTTCCAACTGGCTATCACACGCCTAAAACAGAGGTTGTATGAAAACGTTACGACCCTTGGAAGTTGAGGTACCAAATTACAACAACTTACCCATAGGGCCCACAAGACATTTGGTGTTTCAACTTCTAGGGTTAGGTTTTTGGATGTATAGGGTTATGGCATTCCCGTGTAATATCAAAAATCCCTCTGGAGCCTCACTGTAATCCATTTTTCTTCTCAGACGGATGAATATAGCAACCACATCTCTTCTTAGAGATAACTACCACCATTCGAGCAAGTGTTTCAGTTCCACAGTTTTATAGTTTCATCCTATTTCATTATTTAATAGAAGATATTGTTCACTAGATATTTGTGTTATTCTTCATATCTCTGTGTTTATTGTATTCAGTCTGTTAATTAGTTCATTCCGCTCCTAAATCAAGAGGCCATGCAAACCCCTTCAAGGTACAGGTAAATTTTGATATTCCATTATTTGAAGGATTGATAATGTCGATGCTGTAGATAAATGGTTGAATCTTCTCGAAGGATATTTTTCGGTCCACAATTTTTCCGATAGGGAAAAGATCACTTTTGCACTCCTTAAGGCCTTTCCCCGTGTTAAATACTGGTGGGATACTTACTCTGAAAAAAGGTCCATGGAGGAGTCTACAATGTTTGTGGTGGCCCCTACATAGGATTCCTTTCGGGATGCCATTAAAGAACAATACTACCCTGTTGGAGTCTACGAGGAATAGTACACCAGATGGACCACCTTACGTCAAGAAAGTGACCAAACAATACCACTTTTCACCAATATTTTCCATACCCTACGCACCAAATTGGGTATCAAAGACTCTGAGCATCATCTGGTGGTAAAATACCATGGTTGTTTACATAGATACATTCAAATAGAAATGGATTCCCTAGACATTACCTCATTGGGCACGAATTATAGATACGCTGTCAAGATCGAGCAAAAATTTAAGCAGAAACGACGAGAATTTGGATCTGCAAACCCCTCACAGCCGAAGCAGGCAAAAGGCAGCCCCAACACACATAGAAAGGGACCAAGTTGATATGGCCTCCCTCGGGACAACTTGTTCAAGCCACAACACAAGAAGGGAAATAAGAAGACGAAGAAGGACACATGAAAATGGTGTGAGTACCATAAAAGTCCTTGGCACAACACTGAATAATGTCACTCCAAGCCATCCATYGTGGCCAAGATGAAGGCTTCAAAGTTAGAGGCCAATTCTAATTCTGAGTCAAATCCTGAAGGAGGGAAATGGATTATCGATGTTGAACCCATTGTCATTGTCACTGCCACCAAAKCCCAACCAAGCGAACCAGAAGAACCAGAGGAAGGGGAACTCCTCTTTCACTCACAGATGCTGGTCAAGGAGGCTCTTATTCATTTCATTATCGGCAGTGGTAGTCAGAAGAACCTAATTTTAGAAGAGGTCATCAAGCGRCTGGACTTGCCAATGACACCGCACCCGCAACCCTACACCATCGGCTGGCTTTGCCAAGGAAGAGATCTCTATGTSAGCCAACARTGTTGTCTTCCCTACGACATCAATCCTTTCAAACATGAGTTAYTGTGTGATATTTCTCCCCTTGAAGTTTGTGATGTTCGTTTAGGAMAACCATATTTGTGGAAGCATCATGTTGTGTATGAGTCTAGACTCCACAGTGTTATTATTACTTTGGGTAGACAATTGTACAGGATCCCARAGGTAGTGCTGACTACCACTATTTATTTAATCTCTGCTAAGAAATGCAGTAAGGTCATTTCACAGATTGGGAAGTTCATATTTTTTGTGATCCATGCTCACAGTAAGAACAAGGTTGCCACCACATCCATGGCCTCTACACAATGCCTCTCTTTGCATCAGAAGCAAGTGGACGGGATCATGGAAGAATACAGAGACATCTTCACCTCACCTACAGGGGTATCAACACACTGCTAAATCAAGCATGTAATTGATCTAACCCCCGATGTGCCTCTACCTAATTGCCTAGTCTATCAGTGCTCACTGATGGAGAATGATGAAATCAGGCGTCAGATCCAAGAGCTTCTTCAAAAGGAGCACATCAGGCCCAAATCCTCCCCTTTCAGAAGCCTGATTGTACTGGTGAAGAATAAGGGCATGACTTGGCGACTCTGCATTGATTACAAATCCATAAACAAAATCACAGTCAGGAACCGCTACCCCATTCCTAGGATTGATGACCTTCTTGGCCAACTCAAGGGGGGGAATTTATTCAGCAATATTAACCTAATCTTTGGACACTACCAGGTTCCCATCGAACCAACTGATGTATGGAAGACAACCTTCAAGTCTAAAGGTCTCTATGAATGGCTATTCATGCCCTTTGGATTAACAAATGCACCAAGCACTTTCATGAGGTTGATGGATGATGTATTGAGACCCTTCACCAACTCCTTTCTGGTAGTATATTTGGATGAAATCCTCATCTTCAGTAGAACGTGGGAGGAGAACATGCAGCATATTCAACAGGTTTTGAGCACTCTGCAGTAGCATAAGCTTTATGCCAACTTGGAAAAATGTTCTTTTGGCATGAACAGGGTCCAATACTTGGGCTACATTGTTGATGAGCATGGGGTACATGTTGATCCAACTAAGATACAAGTCATCCTGACTGGCCAGCCTCGACAACACTGACCGAGATTCAAAGCTTTTTGGGACTAGCCAACTTCTACCAGTGGTTCATGTTGGGATTCTCCGATATTGCATGGGCCCTCAGCCAGGTGACCAAGGGCAGTGGCAGGGCCAGGTTCGTGTGGGGTAAGGAGAAGCAATGAGAATTCGATGATATGAAGCATTGTTTTTTCTCAGCTCTAGTACTCTCCTTTCCTGATCTGCAACAACCATTCGATATTGAGACTGATGCATCTGACTATGTTGTGAGCGCAATTCTCACTCGGCACGAGTATCTGGTGGCATAACATAGTGAGACACGCTTTGATACTATCTGGAAATACCCCACCTATGACAAGGAAATTTATTCCATGTTACAACCTTTTCATTAATGGTAACATTACATTCTGGGGAAAGAGATGATCATACACACTGATCACAAGCCTCTATAGTTCATACAGACAAAGGGGAAATTGTAGAACGACCGCTATCAGAAGTAGTCCACCTACCTACAATAGTTCCATCTCAACATCAAGTATAACATATGTATCCCATTCGTGGCATTGACTTCCTCAATTGGCCTCCTGTGGCTGCACTCACCACTGTGCTCCATTCCCGTGGACATGAATCATCTGAGTGGCCCCAACTTTATCAGCAAGATCCAGACTTCACCACCACATATAAGCTCTTGGGTACAGGCACAACTATCATTGATTTTCACATTCAGGATGGAATCTTATGCCACCTAGGCCATATATGTGTTCCTACAAGAGAGTGTGAGAATTTGATTTGGGAAGCCCACTACATTCGGGTGGTAGGACATTTTGGCATAGAGAAAACTATGGTTGTTCTTTAGAAACATTTTTATTGGCCAAAACTTCAACATGATGTTAGCAAATATATCAGATCTTCCACTTCCCATGCCATTTCTAATACCTCCATCAACAAGAAAGGCTTATACACCCCTCTTCCTATTCTTGAGAAGCCTTGGGAATCCATATCAATGGACTACATGTCTAGTTTGTCATCCACCAAGAAAGGAAATTACTATGTGTTTTTGGTCGTTGATCGGTTTTCGAAGATGGACATCCTCATAGCCTGTAAGAAGAATGTCACAGCGGTAGATACT
>ML844278.1:0-37815 GCA_009831015.1 Picea engelmannii | reverse complement strand
AAACCAACATAGATCGACCCTGACTGCATGGAGAAAGAATCCATTGATCAGATAATGGACACACAAGTCAAGGGCACTTGCCAGTAGTGGATCCAGCTTTATCGGGTTATCAAGGTAGGACTACTCTTACAGCAAGGCAAGTGGCTCACCCGGGGCCAAATCTAGCAGACTTTTCCTCACCTGATGGAGGAACTCAATGGAAAGGAAACCATTGCTTCCTAAAGGGGGAGGATTGATCTAGGTGGATATTGGTGGCCACCCACCTATTCCAACTGCCTCCTCGTGTCCATTTTTTGTTCAACACATTCTTCTATACTTCTTTGTAATTATAAGTTCTACACTTCTGGTGATGTCTGAAGCCCAACACATCCTCCACGTGGATATGGGTGGCCTCTTGCCTAATCCAACTAGCTTATTTTGTATGTTTTCATGTTAGAACATCTTATTGTACTTCCAAGGTCGTTTTGGTGCCTTAAAAATTGTTTTTTTGACTCACCATAGTCAAATTGTAGACATAGTTAGATTTTGGTGGAGGAATGTGTAGTTCTCTGAAATACCTTTCCAACGGGCTACCACACACCTAAACCGGAGGTCGTATGAAACATTTACGACGCTTGTAAGTTGAGGTACCAAATTACACCAACTTACCCATAGGACCCACATGACTTTTGGCGTTTCAACTTCTAGGGTTAGGTTTTTGGATGTCTAGGGTTTTGGAATTCATGAGTAATATCAAAAATGCCTCTGGAACCTCATTGTAATCCATTTTGTTTCTCAAACAGATGCGCGTAGCAGCCACATCTCTTCTCAAAGATATCTACCACCATTCGAGCAAGTGTTTCAATTTTTCACTTTTATAGTTTCATCCCATTTCATTATTTAATAGAATATATTGTTCATTGGATATTTTTGTTATTCTTCACATCTCTGTGTTTATTGTATTCAGTTTGTTAATTAGTTCATTCTGATTCTATATATGGATCATCCACGAAATTCATATGGACTTCCCCGACATCGTTAGAGGCAGCAGGGAGATGAGGCAGCAAGAGGAGATGCAGAGAGAGTGCTTCAAAACGTGCAGGGAAACTTGTTTCGTTTGTCACAAAGGATTCTGATGGTTTAGGTGGAGGATCTATCGGAGGCTATGCGGCGGTAGGTGGTAGGTGTGCCTCGATCTTGGGTGCCACTCTTTAGACGTCTTGAAAATGCCATAGTTTGTTATCATGAAATTCATCCGGCGTCACAGGTGTATATGTCATGACTTTTGTATGATCATATGTATATGTGTATTGAGGGTGTTAGCCCCCAAATATATATATATATATATACATGGTTCTTAGGCTCTACTTATGTTACAATGTGTACATTGATGAGAATGTTTTATTTGCTTTAGTTATGTGACAAATGACGATATAAAATGAAATTAACAAATGCATCGTATACATAATTAGAACTCCTAGATATGTGATGACAAGTAATAAAATCAAACTTTCTTTCCAAAAGTCGTACCCGTAGAAATCATCGGAGTAACATAGGGTCATGCACACGGTAATTTCCATTCAATTGACATACTACTAATTGGGAATCCAAACGAACCTCCAAAGATAGAATACCATGCGAAATAAAGTTTCGCCAATGATAAGGTAGTTCTTAGCTTGGTATCATATACGCCGTCGGTCATCTCGCAAAATATGTTGAGGGAAATTCAAATTTTGAAGATAGAGAACAATGTCTCCATGCCAGGGGTCGGATGACAAGACAAGGAAAATGTGTTCATCCAAAAATGAATCAACATGAATAACATCCTCGTCTAATCGAGGGAAATAATATATTAACTCTGCAAATACTAGTGATTTCTTGGATTTCGCAGAAGCAAAATCAATATTGAATTCTTGTAGAATGACAATCCATTTATTGTACTTTCCCCCTATGATATGCCTGGTAAGAACATATTGAAATGGACTGACATTGGTAACCACCATAATTTTTCAAAGCGATATATAATGTCTTAATCATTATATTGCGTGAACGACAACCAAATATATCTTTTCAACATGAGAATATTTGAGTGCAGGACCGACTAAGTTTCGACTAAGATAGTAAATGACATGCTCATGGAGCTCATCATCCTCTTGAACCAAAACCATATCAATTGTCTCTTCGGACGCGCCGACATAAAGCAAGTAATATCTACTCTAGTCTGGAGACTTCAACAGAGGTGTCGATACCAAGGATTTCTTCAAAGCATCGAAGGATTCCTGGGCTCACTCATCCCAGATAAAAGGAGTGTCCTTATTCAAGAGATGCATGAAACCATTAGTAATATTGGCATAGTTCACTATAAACCATCGTAAAAAGTTAGCTTTCCCCTGTAAAACTTGAAGTTGTCTAATAGTGTGCGGGGGAGGAAATCGAAGTATTGCCTCAACCTTTAACAGATCTACCATGATCCTAGTCTCAGATACTAAAAATCCTAGAAGATGACCTGACCGAACACAAAATATGCATTTATAAGGGTTCAACTGGATACCAAAATAATGACATCTTTCAAATACTAGCCAAAGGTGCTTAGGGTGATCCACTCTCTTACGAGAGTGAGCATCAATATCGTCAAGATAGGCCTCGACTATATGCTTGAGATTGTAAAATGTGAAGGTCATAGAACATTGGAAGGTTTCTCCATTGTTTTTAAGGAAGAAAGGCATATTCCAATATGAGAAAGTACCCCAAGGAAAAATAAATTTCTTCTTATGTTGATCCTCGGGTTTAATCTGAATTTGGTTATACCCTAAAAATCCATCCATGAAAGAAAAAACTTTGCTCCCCACACACTCGTCGAGAATCTGATTGATGAAAGGTGTCGGGAAGTTTCCCTTAGCATAGGCCTTGTTTAGGTCATGGAAATCCATGCATACACGAATGGTTCCTTGCTTCTTATTCATAGGAACAGGATTGGATACCCATTCAGTCAAGGGAACCCAATAGATAAAGCCAACATTAAGAAGTTTCTCTACCTTTTCCTTAATAGCAAGGGCCTTTCGAGGATTGACATCTCTAAGACATTTTCAAATAGGCTTAGCATCCAAGGAAGTTTTAATCTCATGTTCAACAATTAGAGGGTCGATTCCCGGAATTTGTTCATACGACCAAGTGAATATATCTCCTAATTCCTTGAAGAGTTCAGTGTAGATCAATTTTTTTTTTTGGAGAATAATCCCCACAGATGTATACATTTTCAATATTTCCAGGGATATGAGAGACATCGATTGTGACGGTAGGGGAAATATTTGACATGTTTCCTTCGGCATAAATTTCATGCGTATCAAGTGGAACCACGACGTGACCAACTATCTCTCTTAAAGTAGATCTAAAGTCATCTTGTTTGATTATAGCAAGCTCTAGGAGAAAATAAGAGAGATGATGCATATCATTCCAAGGCTTGTCATAACCATTCATGGCCTCTACTATAGCTTCATCCAAAGGTAAAGTCTCATCAAGTAAATCACGTGAACAAGACAATGAAATGGCCCACATAGGCTCTATAACATGATCCTCCTCATCTGTCTATGAGGTAATAGGATTGGGATCGACAGAAGATTCAAGAACAACTTGATATGCTATCTATGCTACCGATAGTTGCATGGAAATTCTAGTATGTGACGAACCTTCAAAATATGTATTTGAGGAAGGTAGGGTCCAAGGATCATTAAAATAGGAAGTGTGGAAAGGAACGGACCTCTCTGATGAAACGAGCCTACTAGACATGGCGTAAATATGGTGAACCGGTGCCATGAAGTCGAAGGTAGCCATAAGGGATGAATACATTCCGACACCGATGTTATCAGTTTCCATCTGAGAACTATCAACCACTGGGATCGACGGTCCAATGGATGCATTGGGGCTAGCATACGCAAAGTAAAACTGATCGATCGTCATGATCTTCCCTTCATGAGGAAGAAAAAGAGTATGGAAGACGGATGATATGATTGTAGTCATAGCGCAAGCCCAATTGCATCCTAGTAATAAGTTATAATCAAGGGGTGCATCAACCACCTCGACATCCACCTCTACAGTCTTCCCACCTAACTAGACCAGAAAGGAAAGAAGAATATCGTGAGGGAGGAAGGAACGACTGTCAAAAGTAGTCAACATGGTTGGAGACTGAGAAAGATTCGAAGAGCCGAGGGATTTCCAATAGACCAAGGACATCACACATGTTGCAATGCCTTCATCGACAACAATACGCTTAATGGTATATTTAGAGTAACCCACATGGATTTGGAATGCCGCATGTTAAGGCAAGTGAGGCTTCACATCTGTCACGCCAAACTTGATATCTTTCGAGCCAATAGGATCTAGAGCTCCTAACATAGATATAAAGTCATTCCTCTGTTAAGGACACGTCTGGAGTACCTCAAGATCCGAAATCTCACAAGGGGTTTCACTGAGGTCCTCAACAATAGAGTAATTATGGGTAGCTCTAGCATTAGAATTGTGGGTAGAGTGCTTGAGTACTCCTTTCGTAATACCAGGTGGTGGCTTTGGTTTTTCTATCTGTAAAGGAGTCTCTGGAGGAGGAGGAGACTCTCTACCAAGTACACTTTGTGGAGAACTGTAATCACGAGACCGAGTAGCTACATTAACCTCATATTTGACCATATTGATGCATAAACGGTCAACGTCTTGTGTTAGTGGGTTTTGACTCCCACTCGCCACATTTCTGGAATTCGAGGAGCTCTAGGCCATGTGCTGGTTATGTGTAAAAGGATTCGTCAACATGTCAAGTGGTAGAGATAAAATCATCGCAGCTTCCGCAAGTTTGGGGCATAAATGGGTAAGGTGCTCGTCTGTACAAAGATTACATGGAAATTTCACCTTTCTCATTTTTTTCTTTCCCTCATCGGCATTATTATTCATCTTCTTATTATTACCATTGTCCTTAGGTTTATTATTATTCTTCCCACCCTTACGATTATTATTATGTCCTTTCTTCTTATTCCCTCCTAGTTGTTGGTTACCATTTGGGTCGGTCGACGATTGCATGGAATGTATATCCGCCGACTAAGTGGGATTGGAAGACACAGACGAAGCTGGTCGTCCTACAGATTGGTTTAGAGACACCCCTTTCAAATGGATTGTCACCGATTCTAGGGATTTCACATTGGTAGAGCCTACAATGCCATCGGCATGAGGCCCAAGATTTTGTCTAGGGTCATATTTAGACCTCAGTGCGTCTAGAAGAATCTCGTATAACATCCCAGATTGAGCATAAATAATATCTAACTGTTGGGCTTTGAAGATCTCGTCTTCCTCATATGTAACCCCGGATGTATAAACATCCTTCGAAATATAAGGTCGTAGAGACTTAAGGAACCACTCTAGAAGGAATTTCGGGGGTATGTAGGTATTGATCAACCTCTTCTGTCTATGCCACTCCTATATGTGACCGAGATATGAGTGGATTTGTCTTGGTGTAAGGTTGACAAAATTTCTAAGCTAGCATCATAATGAACCAACAATTGGAAATGGTAAAGGAAGACTAATACCATCTGACTAAAAGTTCTATATGCCCCCCTAGGTAGCTCGATATACCATTTCATGGAAACCCCCATGAGGGTGAGTTGAAACAATATTAATCTAATAGAACCATCGTTAAGGGAATTCGAAGAGAACTAGAGGTGAAAAGTAGTAACATGATCACCGGGATATTCACCATTCTTGCCTTCAATTTTTGGAATATCCGAAGGAAGCTTGGTGGGAACGGGGGGCCATGTAGGATCATGCCACATGAGATCATTCATCAACTTAGACAAGTATGGAATATTGGGCGTGGCCATAAAAAAGGAGACGAGGTTGTGTCATCTGGCCCCAAGCTCCCTGGAAATATTGTGTTTGGGAATCGCAGCCCATCCAGGATTCTAGTAAGAACCATGGCCCTGTCCAGGATTATAAGACCCTCCTCCAGATTGATTCATAAAAGGTTGGTTGGGAACCATTCCAGTAGGAATGTTTTGATGAGGATTATAAAAACGACCCCTAGCTGGAGTGGCTCTGGGTTGGGGGTTTCCCAAGGAATGAAACTGACCTCCTCTGGGTGTAAATCTGAAGGATAAATATGGATTCTTCATGCCAAATGTGTTGGTTGGAACCGGTATGGAGGAGGTGGGAGTAAAGGATGGACCATAAGCAATAATTTGCCCACCAGGTTGGTTACTCCATCCAGAAGTAACAGGATTAGACCCAGGATTAAGAGGAGGAATTCCTCCAATGGTAGGATTCATTTGAGGGACATGAGTGCCACCAAACGAGAATGTAGTATAAGGAGGAGATGTGACCCAAAGTACAATGCTAGCATTAGTTCCAGCCCATAAGGTGGAGTTTGAAAACTGCGATGTGAAATTTGGCATATCATAAGAAAAAGGACTAGAGGCCATAGGGATGGACTAAATATTATATCTCGATGAGTGACCAAGAGACCCAAAAGGGTTCGTGGATATAGGTTGATAATTCACTATAGGGCAGGCAATGGTGATGATAGACACCTCCGGCACTACAACCATTATGGTTTAAGGTGTTGAAGGGGTACCGTTAACTATAGTATGTGTGGGAGTCGAAGGGCTCCCAATATCTTGGTGACTCGGTTCAGTACTCATCCTTGTATGATCACAAGTCCGATAAGTGGAGGTGTTTGTACCACGTTTGATAACTCTATGCCTTTTAGAAGGAAAAGAATCAAAATATGGTGGTAACTATAACAAGTGGCAATACCTATGGGGAAGTTGGCCTGGCTCCACGATGACTTAAGAATCGAGATATAAAAAACAAATCCTAAGGCCAACTAGTAATCAAATAGCACACCAAAAATAATCAAACGACCAATATGCACACAAACAGGATAATGTGGCTGAAAGTGGCCTCCCTCTCTAAAGTAGGTATTCCTTGCCCAAGAGGGGCCAGGGACTCCTCTGCTAAATATCGTAGGTAACATAATCAATTATAAGGGCCCTCATGGGATTAAAAACCAGTCGGTCAGATCCCCCCGGACAAGTAATCCTCCATAAAGGTTGTGTTATGTCTGACCCTTATCTGACCCAGGGTACCTGCAGAATAACCCCTGCAAGTAACCTATGTGGTACCTAAGTCAAGCAACTAAGTAACCATGGTATAACCGATGCATAGGAAAATAGTCATAAGTCAGGTCCACCATATGGGTAGGGTAACAAAGCCTGAAACCTTGAAAGCATCGCCTCTCACAGAGGTAAGGGAACTAGAAATATTCTCATATACAAATAGATCCGCAGAAATATATCTGATGCTAAGAAGGTATCAAGGGGATATCACTTCAACCAACCTCACGTGACCTCATGCTTAACTCCAGTGTAAGTGAAGCCTCTTGATATTACCGATTATTAATGGATTTCTCCACTCCCTTAGTTAGACGCATATGTTGATTTAATAGCCTTGGAGAAGTTTACTCACAAAATTGTATTCCAAGGCCCTAAATCCTAATCTATTTTGTGCACCCTAGAAAGATAAAATCATTACTAATAAATTTTAAATTATAGCGTTACTTTTAATGGCCTTGCTTACTCAAAATGTGCGGTCATGAAACTAGCGATGTTATGACTCAACAAGTAAAATAAATGAATATCAAAACAATGCAAATTCTCACTTCAATTTCCAAATAAATGATATGCTTTTCATAATGAAATTCTCAATTCAGTTCTACAATTCTAAATAAAAATGCAATATTTCTTTACATGCACTAAGATTAATGATAAAGACTCAAAAGATCAAAATGCCAATCAATGTAAAATGCCTATTATTTTTGTATTTTCAATATAAGAGAATGAAAATGTAAGGACCGAACAACAATTTGATATAAAAACGCTACTGTATGTAAACAGAGACAAACCAAGTAGGATATCAAGGAGAAAAACACCCAGCCTAAGATGCAAGGACAATCAAATGAAAAAGAGGATGAGAAAGGAACCGCCCAAAAATTCAACCAAAGAAAGGTTTCCTGTCATTCCATAGACACTTAACAGCCACCTTACACCCAAAAAGACTCAACAATCATCAAAACCTACCCAGAAACCATCAAACCCCAAAACCAAGCAAGAAATGGTGATGTACACAATTTTTCAAGAGAAAAGAGTGTATGTACGCATCTTGCAAAAGGAAAACACGCGTATGTATGTGACTGTCAAGAAAAACCCCACGTGTATGTGTCAAAACATAACCAATATAAGGAGAAGGCTAAGAAACTTAGACTTAGAGTGAATATAGGTTGTCAAGCAATCATACGACAAGAAACTCAATATAAACGAGAGAAATCTAAGGATAAAAACACTCCAAACCTCGAAAAAAAGGATTTTTTCCCTAGTATGGTTACCAATTCTATTATGAGGAAAATATCTCTATGGCTAGGGGTAAACCACAACAGACATAAATGACTGCAGAAATCAATTCTAATCTCAAGTATTCTATATAAACAAATATGCTATCAAGACAAGATAAAAGGCCCACCTTGTCAAGACGTTCGATGAAGTCCACCGTTGAGCACTTGACCCAAAGCGACACACCTGCAACTAGTCCTCAACAACTAAGAAACGCAAGAATATGGTGATAATATATAATGTTAATACATTCAATAACATAATCCATCAACACTCATAACAAATACATCCATGGAATAGCAATTCAAATATTTGTAAGATATTAATCGGATGAGAAAAGAGTATTTCTATTAGACTGTAACCAACAAAAGTGAAAGAATTACAAACTTTCATGTCAGCACGGTTCGAAACCGAGAAACTAAGTTCCATCCAGCTAGGCCTCCAGCACTTCAATCCTCCACCAAAGGAAAGCTCATATAAGAGAGACAATGAGATTCTCAATCAATAAGGGAAGATCTTGGGGGATGAACAATGTGTTAAGAATTAAAGGACAAAGGGATGCAGACTCAATGTGAAGTGAATAATTTCTCCAAAGTAACTTTTCTCTCAAAGTTGAATTCTTCTCCTCTTTTCCATAGCTCAGTTTTGACCCATTTATAGCGTTCAAGTGGAACTGAAGGGTCAAGTCAGAATATTTCTAGTATATGGAAGGCCAAGGATCATTGATTTCATGATATGACATGGAAACCCGACACCATTTTTTAATTTTTGGAACAAATCCCGATGTACGCGGGTTGTAGTGGTGCAACCTACATATATGCATGTTGTAATATAGGTAGGATGCGTATATGTGGAAAAATCATGTTTTTAGCTCTGGGATTTGAAAAAAGGGACTTCAAGTCTACATAGCGAAATGAAAAAAGGCCTTTTGTGCAAGATTTAATAGGGTGAGGCAAATCTTGCTATAACACTACGGGGGGCATACATAACTTTTAATCAATTAGTTTTAGTCTTCCTCAATCACTTCCAATTGTCGGTTCGTTACGATGCTGGCATCAAACTTTTGTCAAAATTTCGTTAGGATAGGGCCACGCATATCTCGGATCACATCCAGGAGTGGAGTAGACGGAAGAGGTTGATCAAGACCTATATACCCTCGAAATTCTTTCTAGAGTGGTACCTTAAATATCTACTACCTTATATTTCGAAGGATGTGTCTACATCCAGGGTTACTTCTGAGGAAGAAGGAATTTTTAAAGCCCAGCTATTAGATCTTATATATTCTCAGTATCAGATGTTATACAAGATTCTTCACGATGCACCGAGGTCAAACTATGACCCTAGAGAAAATCCCAAGATGCATTATGATGGCATTGTAGGCTCTGTCAATGTGAAATACGCAAATTCGGTGACAAGCCATTTGAAAGACTTGTCTCTAAGCTAGTCTGCAGGAGGTCTAACTTCATTTCTGTCCTCTACTCCCACTCAATCAACAGATGTATGCTCCGTGCAATCGTCGACTAACCCGAATGGTAACCAGGAACTAGGAGGGAATAAGAATAATAATAGTAGGGGTGGGAACAATAATAATAAACCCAAGGACAATGGAAATAATGAGAAGATGAATACTAATGCTAGTGAGGGAAATAAAGAAAGGTGGAAAGTGAAGTTTCCCTGTAATCTTTGTACATATGATCACCTTACCCATTTATTCCCCAAACTTGTGGAAGTTGCAAGGATTTTATATCTACAGCCTGACATGCTGACTAATCCTTTTCCACATAACCAATGCATGGCCTCGAGCTCCTTAAATGTTGGAAATGTGGCGAGTGGGAGTCAAAACCCACCGGCACAAGATGGTGATCGTTTATGCATCAATATGGATAAATATGAGGTTAATGTAGCCACTCGATCACGTGATTACAATTCTCCATAGACTCTACCTGGTTTAGAGTCTCCCCCTCCTCTAAAGATTCCCTTACAGATCGTAAAACCAGAGCCACTGCCTCATATTCCAAAAGGAGTACTTAATCTCTCTACCCACAATCCTAATGCTAGAGCTGCCTAGAATTACTCTATTGTTGAGGGCTTGGGTCAAACCCCTTGTGCGATGTCGGCTCTGGAGGTACTCCAGACATGTCCTTCATAGAGGAATGCCTTGTTATCTATGTTAGGAGCTCTAGATTCTTGTGGCTCGAAAGTTATCAAGTTTGACGTCACATATGTGAAGCCTCACTTTCCTTACCATGTGGAATTTAAATCCATGTGGGTTACTTGAAGTATAGCATCAAGATTATTATTTTTGATGAAGGTGTTGCAGCATGTGTGATGTCCCTGGTATGTTGGAAATCCCTTGTCTCTCCGACCCTTTCTCAGTATCCGACCATGTTGACTGCTTTTGACAATCATTCTTTCTGCCCTCATGGTATTCTTCCTGCCTTTCCGGTCCATTTAGGTGGGAAGACGGTAGAGGTGGATGTCGAGGTGGATGATGCACCCATCGATTATAACTTGTTACTAGGACACAATTAGACTTACGCTATGACTGCAATCATGTCATCCATCTTTCGTATGCTTGTTTTTCCTCATGATGGGAAGATTGTGACGATCGATCAGTTGTCCCAGTGCATCTGTTGGACCGTCAATCCCCGTGATCGAAAATTCTCAGTCGACAATTGAGAATATTAGTGTCAGAATGTATTCATCCCTATTGTTACCTTCGACATCATGGCATCAATTAACCATATTTATTCCATGTCCAGTAGGCTCATTTCATCAGAGAGGTACGTTCCTTTCCGCACTTCCTATTTTAACTATCCTTGGACCCTACCTTCCTTGAAGACATCTTGTGAAGTTCAGTCACATTCTGGCATGATGGCCATGCCACTATCGACAATGAAGATTGTGTATCAAGTTTTTCTTGACTCTTCTGCCAATCTGGATCCTATTGCCTCGCAGACGGATGAGGAGGATCCTGTTCTGGAGCCCATGTGGGCCACTTTTTCATCTTGTTCACATGACTGCCTCAATGAGACTTTTCCTTCAGATGAAGCTATCATAGAAGCCATGAATGGTTCTGAAAAACCTTGGGTTGATATGCATCATCGCTCTTATTTTCTCCTAGATATTTTTATAATCGAACAAGATGACTTTAGATCTACTTTGAGTGAGATAGTCATTCATGTCATAGTTCCACTTGATATGCACGAAATTTATGTTGAAGGAATCATGGAGAGTATCTCCCCTACCGTCACGATCAATATCTCTTGTATCCATGGCAAGATTGAAAATGTACACATTGGTGTAGATTGTTCGCCTGAAGAAATCCCGATCTACACCAAACTCTTCAAGGAATTTCGAGATGTATTCCCTTGGTCATATGAAGAGATGCCAAGAATCGACCCTCAAATTGTCTAACATAGGATTAAAACTTACCCGTATTCTAAACCTGTTTGACAACATCTTAGAGTTGTCAATCCCCAGAGGCCCCTACTATTAAGGAAGAGGTATAGAAATTGTTTAAAGCTGTCTTTATCTACTCGATTCCATTGACTAAATGGGTATCCAATCTTATTCCTATGAGTAAAAATAAAAGAACCATCCATGTATGCATCGAGTTTTGTTACTTTAACAAAGCATGTCCTAAAGACAACTTCCTGACACCCTTCATCGATCATATTCTCGATGAGTGTGCGGGAAACAAAGTTTTTTCTTTCATGGACGAATTTTCAGGGTATAGCCAAATTCAGATTAAACCCGAGGACCAACACAAGATAACATTTATATTCCCTTGAGGTACTTTTGCATACGGGAATATTCCTTTCATCCTTAAAAATATCGGAGAAACCTTCCAATGTGTTATGACCTTAGCATTTCATTATCTAAAGAATATAGTCGAAGCCTATCTTGATGATCTTGATGCTCACTCCCGTAAGAGACTGCATCACCCCAAGCACCTTCAACTAGTTTTTGAAAGATGTTGCCATCATCGCATCCGGTTGAACCCTCATAAATGAATCTTTTGCATTAGGTCAGGTCATCTTCTAGTATTTTTAGTCTCTAAGACTGAGATCATGGTAGATCCATTAAAGGTTGAGGTAATACTTCGATTGACTCCCCCATGCACTATTCAAAAATTTCAAGGTTTACAGGGGAAAGATAACTTTTTGTGTCGATTTATAGTGAACTATGCCAATATTAATAAGGGTTTCATGTGTCTCTTGAAGAAGGACACCCCTTTTATCTGGGATGAGTGAGCCAAGGAATCCTTCGATGCTTTAAAGAAATCCTTGGTATCGATGCCTCTGCTGAAGTCTCCTAACTATAGTAGATATTACTTACTTTATGTCATCGCACTCGAAGAGACAATTGGTATGGTGTTGGTTCAGGAGGATGATGAGCTCCGTGAGCACGTCATTTAATATCTTAGTCGAAACTTAGTCGGTCCTGAACTCAAATATTCTCACGTTGAAAATATAGCTTTGGATGTCATTCACATAGTCCAATGATTACAAAATTATATATTGATTTTTAAAACTATTGTGGTTTTCGATGTCAATCCTTTTCAATATGTCCTTACCAAGCATATTATAGGGGGAAAGTACAATAAATGGATTGTCATCATACAAGAGTTCAATCTCGATTTCGCTTCTGTGAAATCCAAGAAATCACTAGTGTTAGCAGAGTTAATATTTGACTTCCCATGATTAGATGAGGATGTTATTCATGTTGATTCATTTGCGGATGAAAAATATTTCCTTGTCTCATCATATGACCCCTGGTATGGAGACATTGTTCTCTATATTCAAACTTTTAAGTTCACTCAGCATCTCTCGCGAGATGACTGAGGGCATATACGATACCAAGATAAGAACTATCTTATCATTGGTAACACTCTCTATCATCGAGGAGTAGACAATATATTGTATCGTTGTTTAACTCATGAAGAAGTCGAGTTTGTTCTAAATGATTGCCACAGTGGGGCTTGTGGTGGTCATCTATCCAGGCTTGCGACAACCCATAAAAATTTGCGATCCGGTTATTTTTTTCTGTTTATATTTAAATATTGCATTGAAGTGGTTAAGAAGTGTCACCCCTGCCAGGTGTTCACTTAAAAAATGCACTCGCATCCAACCCCTCTCCATCCAATCATTATTGTCAGTCCATTCACCAAGTGGGGGGTGAAATTTGTGGATTGCAACCCATCTTCAGCTGGGGGGCATCAACACATTATCATGGCCATAGAATAATTTAATAAGTGGGACAAGGCCATGAGTATAGTTAAATCGGACGGGAATACTACCGCCTTCTTCGTATTCAATCAAATTATAGCCAGGTTTGGAATCCAGAGTGATATTGCCACTGATCATGGAAGTCACTTTCATAATGAAATGATGGAAGAACTAGCATCTAAGTTGGGGTTTAATCATGGTCATTCTTCCCCTTACCACCCCAGGAAAATGGACAAGTAGAGGTCGTGAACAAGTGTCTCAATACTATTTTGCAGAAAACTGTCAGCTAGATAAAATATGACTGGCATATCATTATATATCCCACACTTTGGGCATACCGAGCCTCGATAAAGACTGCCATCAATTTTTCTCCTTTCCAGTTATTACACAGTGTGGAGTCAATCTTACATATTTAATGTGAAATACCTTCTCTTAGATTGGCAGTTGCACTCCTACCTAACATTTTCAATCTCGAACAATGCCTCGTGAACCTAGAGAATATTGACAAGCAACATCCATATGCCTCTACGACTATCGAAGCGAGTAAAATACGTGTCAAGGTCTAGTATGATAAGTTTGTCTGACCTCAGTTGTACATTGAGGGTGACTTTGGCCTCTTATATGATGAAGCAAAAGAACCACGGGGGGTAGGCAAGTTCAAACCCATGTGGCATGGTCCCTATATTGTGCGATGTGTCTTAGAAAAATGAACCTATGAATTAGAAGATTATGAAGGTAACATATTGGCTGAGCCCATTAATGGGCTATATTTGAAAATATATTATGCTTGAGCCCCAATCTTGGGCGTAACTATTTGTATGCTAATGTAATTTAGTGTATATATATTTTCCCTTTATTTTTTGTCTTTAGCTTACTTATCGAGTTTTCCCTTGGTTGGCAGATGTCAACGAAGTCTTCGGTCTATTTAGGATTCATAGACGGGGCCAATCGTCATACATGGAACTTGAATTCTGTCGCTTGGGTTATTTACTCACCAGAGGGTATACTGGTGTCTTGAGGTGGCGTATGCCTAGGTCCATCCATGAATAATGTTTCTGAATATAGTGTTGTTATAGAAATTTTTCACTGTGTCATTTCAGATGATATTCTCTCTTTGGAGGTTCTCCTAGACTCCCAGTTAATAATATGTCAATTGAAAATAAGTTATCGCGTGCGAGAACCGACTTTACTCCGATGATTACTATGGGTACAACTATTGGAATGATAGTTTGATTTTATTATTTATCATCACATACCTAGGAGTTCTAATTATGTATCCGATGCATATGCTAATTTTTTTTTAGATTGGCATTTGTCACATAACTAAAGAAAATAAAACATTCTCATCAATGTACACATTGTAACATAAGTAAAGTCGAAGAACCGTGTTTTTATATATATTTCAAAAAATATGATATTTATGTTACAAAATTGGGGCTAGTACCCTCAATATACATATACAACTGATCATATAATAACCATGACATCTACACCTATGGTACCGAATGAGTATCATGATAGAAAACTATGGAGTTTGAGAGACACCAAAAGAGTCACACCCAAGCATGGGGAACGCTTACCCCCTGTTGTTGCATAGCCTTCAGTATATCCTCCACTCGAACCATCATAATCCTTTGTTTCAAATGAGACAGGTTTCCCTGCACATTTTGAAGGACTGTCTCTACATCTCCTCCCGCTACCTCATCTCCCCGGTGCCTCTGATGATGTCGTGGAAGTCCATCCGGATGTTGTGGACTTGCGTCTGCATCACATACATGTATAATTAGTACTTAACATAATCCAAAAACATTTTTTTTTCCTATACAAAAATACAACAAAAATGAAATATTTAAAAAACTTTGACATACCTATGTCTCCGTAGGAAGTCCCTGGTGGCAATGGCATGTCAGGATCTCCTCTGAATTTGATACCTGCGTAAGGGTAGTCATCTAGAGCTATGAGCCGTCATCTCCACCAGAAGGAGAAGTCATCATTGTAGGGTGTGGGCACCCTACCTCCCCCCTGTCGTCTCATCACCTCGATCCACCGTGCCATGGCTGGATCATGAGGTCCATGTGGAATAATATAAACTCTAGGTCCCAAACCTAGAACCTGCTCGAAGAAAACGCTACACAAGATAGAATTGAACCCATAGTTCCTCTTACTACCCTCTTTTTATTATGCCAATTGACTCTTTATGTTAGCCAGTAGTGAGGTGCACCAGTGATACACCATGGGTCTCAAGCACTCTACTAAGTAGAACATAAGTTGCCTCGATGCTTGGTGCAAATAAGTTGATCCTATGATCTATGTCAAAATGAGGACAACAATCTTGAGGATTAGATTGTTTATCACTCGAATGGGGAGTTGGCTCCCGACCTTTTCGGTCCCTGCAATACAATGAGTGTCTTTGTATTCCTCTATTTTGATACCGCTCCCAGCTCCTTGGGCTTAGATTTTAACTACCTCACCCCGACACGACAACCCCGTCAAGAAATAAATGTCCTTAACTTCAATCCTTAATGGTTGTCCATCAAGGTTGAATATATCACTCTCTGGATCCCAGTAATCCACGAACAATTGTAGCAATCTCACTTGGTCCCTCATGCCTTTGAGAGCCCAAAAATTATATAACCCACATATTTTCAAGGCCATTTGGGCCCCTCGATCTCTCTCTACTGCAACATCTACCTCCCCATGTTCCCTTTCCCTCCACTCTAGCAACATCCTCCAAGAGAAAAATCCTTTTTTGAGTTAGCAACCACTAAAAAACAATTTTTACGGACATATATGTGGGATTTTTTGTTCACAGTCACGTAAAGGGCTGAGTATACATAGGTTTTATTTTAGAAATCTGCATATAATCATGCGTATACACGACCCAATGAACTGTAGCCTGCGTACACCTAAAATTTTGATTTGCACCCTAAATAACTTAAAAATTGGAACCTAATTACAAAATCTAATCCACTGAAAATAAATAGGAGAGGAAGAGGAATTACCTAGTACAGACGGTCATTGATTCTCTCACTCATATCTCCCACAATCACCAATTGAAGTTCAGAGGCAATTTGGTCCAAACTCCGCTATTTGGGTAAAAAGTACAAATGGTATAGTAAATTTGGTCTTTTTTACTATTTATAGAATTGTTTTACCCACTTTGCATAGTTTTAGACAATATTTTGGCCTAATGGAATAATACGACAATGGATTGAGTTGGTTTTTGTAGTTTTATCCAGGGATTCTTGTGGTTTTTAGCACCATGTCGCCCATTCGTAACTTGTGACAGATATTTTCATTACCCGACATATACGATATGTATCCATTCCATCATGCACATTTTCATCGTCCTATGACTATCGCTCATATGCCTTAGGTAGGAACCCATTTTATAGTGACACAAAACCTTCTATCTACAACTAGAAGTGTCGTTATCGAATGGTAGAGACTTACCAAACATGGGTACCCTAGTTAGATCCTCTGCTTCATTCGGTGCCCATGCAAATATTTTTTTCATAGGATCGAGAGTCCCTTATAGATAACACATGAATTTATGTTGAACCTCATTTCTCACTCATAAACATGTTGACCTGTACCTATAGGACTCCCAAGCGAGTTTGATTTAAGCTCTTTTCCAACTTGTTTTCAAAAATAAAAAATATTGCCGAGTGCACTTGTCTCTTTCACACTCATAAATTGGATTTGAAAGGACGTCTATTTGGTGCAAGTTTATCCCTTTTTCATACCAAGAAGACTAAGATTATGAAAAATGACATTTTTTTGCGTTAAGTTGTGATTTCATCTCATGCCCTTGCTTGTAGTATTGAGCCTATTGTTGATTCTCGCTTTTGCGTTATAATTCATTTACCTCAGCAATATGCATTCTCAACCAAGCATAGCCTTGTTTATATCCTTTGAATTTTGAAACCCTATACCCAGAAGGAAACATTCCCTCGAGTGTCCATCTCCCTCATGCACCTCCTTTCATTGAGCATAGGTATGTTCCACTGCTGAAACTAGTTTTTCTTACTCGCAACACTAGTTTTGTTTACTCGCGATGGGCAGGAAGGGAGTATTACCTTATATCGGCAATAGTCATGTCGTCTTTTAACAGAGAACAAAATTTTTGAGTCTAATTGTCATCAAAATTTTGGGTTTAACATGACCTTAGGTAGCTAATCTCGTTACAGAGAGTTTACTCCCCTGACTAGTTACTCTTCCAATCCCTATGGAGATTTTGATGCATGCCTCCTACATCTCAAAGTTTCATCATTGAGTCAATGTTTCCAAAGTCTTCCATATGTCTCATGCTCTTGTTCAAAGGATGTCTATCAACATGTGTCAGCCATTCCTCATAACTCTTGATTTTGCATGTCAGCTATACCCTCAGTTTGTGTCAGAATCACATGAATGTGTATTCCTATAACGCACCTTAGTTCTACTTTCCTCATTGGTAGGTAAACTTGAACCCAACAATTGAAATTTCATCATTGGTCACTGACTAGGTTGTTTCCCTTGTGTTCTAAGACAAGACATCTATTCACACATTGGGATTTGGGCAGTGTCTTGGATGCCATTAGCCCTATTGGTGGCTTCCTCACCTTTGTCAACATTTTTCCTCATTGGATGCTATTCAGAGGTTTTTTTTTGTGTACCGCTTGCACCTGACACACGTGAAAGATGCACAGGCTCGTCGATTTGTGAACATGTTCTTCGTCCAATTTCCTCCAAATCATTAATCTCCTACTCTGTACCTCGTGTTGAATGATGAGATATGCCTTAATGATCTCCTTTCAGTGGGTCTCCTTCCATCGACTTCAGCTCATCTATTTTGGAGATGAGACCTAGAGTCCTATGAGTACCTAGAGTCTTGCATTCATTAGTGGCAGGTTCTCTCACCATAGACAGTTGAGAATACATTAATGTCTCATGATCAATGGATTCTTCAAGTGCTCGACCCCGACTCCTTTATTCACACTTGTAATAATGTACTTGATGCCTTGATACCTACTTTCATTATCAGTAGTTTCTCTCATGTTTGTTAACGATATACCTCAATGACAGGTAATCAAATGAAGTCTCATGGTGTTTTACCTCAACTCCTTTATTCACACAATATAGACTTTCACCTTTGGTGGATTGTGTAGAAGACTTGAAGACATCAATTTATAGTCACATATTTCCTGAGTTGTTGCTACCTTTTATTGGACCAGTACCTGTGTGACTTCAGTGATCATGGGAGATCATATTGTACTCCATTGTATACAGATATCTTCAGTTTGATTTTGAGACTAGTTTTACTGGGCATTTTTTGTGACTATGACAGCCTTTGGCATGTATCCACATTTTTATTTCCTTTTCGTGGCCATGGACAATTGTTTCGTATATTTTCACATCGATCTACAGTGTAATTTAAATTGGAAGCCATGTATGCAAAGCCAGTACAGATTGTAATGAGAAACTAGTTCTTCCAGCTGAGTCCCCTTTACTCCACTTCTAGGTATTATAATTTATTTCGACCATCGCAGATACTCCTCTGACCTCAAACATTAGGGGGCATCTTTTATAGAAATATTTTCCTCACCCTATGCAAACTTGCACAGAGGGCCTTTTTCCATTTCCCTATGTAGACTTGAAGTCCCTTTTTGCAAATTACAGAGCTAAAAACATTATTTTTCCACATATACACGCCCTACCTATATTACAACATGCGTAAACATAGGTTGCACCACTACAACCTGCATACATCTGGATTTGTGCATAAAATTAAAAAACGGTGTCAGGTTTCCATGTCACATCATGAGATATATGATCCTTGGCCTTCCATATACTTTAAACGTTTTGAATTGACCATTCAGTTCCACTTGAAGGCTACAAATGGGCCAAATCCGAGCTACGGAAAAGAGGAGAAGAATTCAAATTTGAGAGAAAAGTTACTCTCGAGAAATTATTCACTTCATATTGAGTTTGCATCCCTTTTTCCTTTTATGTCTGAACACATTGTTCATCCCCCAAGCTCTTCCCTACGTGATTGAGAACCTCATTGTATCTCTTATATGATATTTCCTTTGGTGGAGGATTGAAGTGGTGGAGGCCCATCTGGAAGGAACTTAGTTTCTTGGTTCTGAATTGTGCCGACATGTAAGTTTGTAATTCATTCACTTATGTTGATTACATTTTAATAGAAATACCCTTTTATCATCCAATTAATATCCTACAAATATTTGAATATTTATTCCATGGGCGTATTTGTTATGAATGTTGATGGATTATGCTATTGAATGTGCTAACATTATATATTATCACCATATGATTTTGTTTCTTGGTTGTTGAGGACTAGTTGCAGGTGTATTTCTTTGGGTCAGGTGCTCAATGATGGACTTCATCAAACGTTTGGACGAGGTAGGCCTTTTATCTTGTCTTTCTAGCATATTTGTTTATATAGCATACTTGAGATTAGAGTTGATTTTTGTAGTCATTTTTGTCTGTTGTGGTTTACCCCTAGCCATAGAGAGATTTTCCTCATAACAATTATCTCCTTTAAACTACCCACAAAGAGATCCAATGATTTTTCCTCTAGAAGTTCCTTCCCTCTATGACTCAACTATTGAAACTATTGAGTATGCTTTATAATTATATCTCTTTGCATGAGATTTGTCAATTGACTAAATTTTTTTTTTCTCATACTATATCCATAACGTGTGAAAAACTATTCCATAAAAAATAGGCCAAGAGACAATAGAGTCATTTTTACATTCACAAAGCCTTCAATACCACAAAAAATGATTAGGTTCAAAATATAAGGATGAAACAATTACATTTTGTAAAGTTGGCACTTAGTACAAATCAAAGAATTTCTCAATATAGAAAATCCATGTCATGGAATCATTACAATCAAACTTACTCATATCGATCTTGGGATTGAACTAGTTCCTTGGTTCTGAGTGAAAATCACAATGCTACAGATCTTGGAGTGATGAATGATCAAGTGTTTGGGACTCAATCCTCTTGTTCTCCTAATGTGTTAATTTTTTTACCTAATGTACTTTTCTCTTTAAGTTATCAATCTTGAAATTTCCATGCAATTCCAATGGCCTAAAAAGAAATTTAGAGTGAAAATGGTAAAAAAAATAATTTGAAGGAGACAAACCAATAATCGTCTTCTTTGATATTAAATGTTTTTGACCAAATATCCAAATAACCATAAAAAAGATCCAATTTAGTAATGTTACACCTAAATCAAGTGAAATAGTGAATAAATGAGCAACCTCTCCAAGAGGGTAATTGATTATTACAATATATCAAATGCACAAGGTAAGATGATACTTCAAATGAATCTCCTTGATGTATATGTATGAGACAAAAGGGATACAAAATAACTTAGTAAATAATTAATGAGGTTTATCGTCAGGGGATTAACATAAATTTATGGTGGATCCACAAAACAATCATATGAAAGAGACAAAAAATGCATTTGTATATCATAGGTTAAGTTGATGATGTGATCCAGGTGGATCTTGGTGGCCAACCACCTTTTCCACTAAATCAATGTTACGAGCCTACGAGTTTGATAAACCATGATATTCACCCTTTTGATGGGGAATATAATGTAATACCATGTTCATTTTCTAATTACATAAATCATGTAATGATTTCCTAATGGTCTTATGTACATGCCTACAACATACGTTAATGTACCATATCCCATTAGAACTCCGCAGTTAAGTACACTTGGGCTAGAGTAGTACTGGGATGGGTGACCGCCCAAGAATTCCTAGTGTTTTACATGCCTATGGAATTTTATAAACTTAGATTAATTTATTCCACGTGAATCATGGGAATTGTTCTCCTCTAACTCTCTCATCTATAATTGAGGTGAATGAGGCCCTTTAAGCATGCAATGGAGTGTGATGTAAAGCTTGTTGTGAATGAATTGTAGCCAACATCTCTTTATTTTCAGAGATAAGCTACCCCATTCTCCTAGTTTGTGTTCTATAGTGTTTTTATGTCTTATTAATTAATAAAAGTTGGTTTTCATTGTATTGTTGTGTTCTCTGCTATATATTTTGTTTTTGTCTCATTTCGTTCTCAGGATAATCCAGATCAGTGGTATCAGAGCAATATTCTCCTTGTCATTTATCATTGTAGGTCCCCTACGAGATCAGGGTATAGAGAGTTGGATCTCAAGCTGGTTTAACTTGAGGACAACTGCTCTCTCAAGACCGAGTGACCTCCCATGGAGGAAGAAAAGAGAGATGAAAAAGAAGGATATCCTTTCAAGACGTTGCTCGAAGAATCCCTCATACTATAAAGGGGTGAGATGATGGACAACTTGACTCAGATCCTTTGAATAATATTGATGGCAGCAACCAAGGCATCTTAGACAAGCATCCATTTCATAGGTGTTGCACCCTTCAAGTTACAAGTCAATTTTGATATCCCCTTTTTTGAAGGCCAGATAGATGGAGATGCTCTAGAAAAATGATTGAATATGATAGAATCTTATTACTCTGTCCAAAAAAAATTCGAAAGTGAAAATATCACCTGCATGCTCCTTAAATCCATTCCCCATGTCATAGATTGTGGGAAGGTTACTAGGAGAGGTACACCGCGAGTGAATCTACACCATTTGAAAGAGAACCCACTTGGAGGCCTTTGTAGATTCCCTAAAGGATGATTTCTACCCTATCAAAAACTATGATGACCAATACATGAAATGGATGACTCTACATTAGAAAAGAGACTAGACAGTGTTGGATTACACTAAAATATTTCATACCCTGCTCTCAAAGTTGGGTATCAATGACTTGGAGTGACACTTGGTCTTGAAGTACCATAGTGGTTTGCACAGGTACATCCAAACACATATAAATTTCTTGGACATCTCCTCACTAGGAGCTTCTTATCGATATGAAGTCAAAATCGATCAAAACTTTAAGCAGTAAAGTAAGCGAGAGTTTGTGTTTGAAAATACGCCACAACATGAGCATGGAAAACAAAAACCTAACTCACAGAATGGAGGAAATATCAACAAGGAAGGATAACCTCAAGAGAGCCAGTCCAAGACATAGGAAAACAAGGGTAACAAGAAGTTTAAGAAATACATTGGAAAGTGGTGTGAGTTCCACAAAATCCCCTGGCACAACACTGATGAATGTCGCTTGAAACAATCATTGGTGATCGATCTCAAAGAAAACAAATTCGAACTGAACTTGGAGTATAATCCAGATCATAATAAAGGGAAACAAATCATTGATACAGAACCGACTGTTACCATTGTGACCACAACAATACAACCAAGAGAACTAGAGGAGCTTGAGTAGGGGGAGTGCCTCTTCCACTCACAGATGTGGGTAAAGGGGACCCCAATGCATTTTATTGTTGATAGTGAGAGTCAGAAGAACCTGATATCAGCCAAGGTTTTCAACAGATTGAAGTTGCAAATGATGCCACATCCCCAACCATACATCATTGGATGGATGAGCTGGGGATGAGACATCTATGTCAGCTAGCAATGTCACTTATCCTATGGCATCAAGCCCTTCAAGGATGAGGTAGTGTGTGATGTTTCCCCAATTGAAGTTTATGATGACTTTTAGGAAAACCATATATGTGGAAACATCACACTATTTATGAGTCTCAACCCCATAATGTCATTGTTACTTTGGGAGGTCAGCTCTATAGGGTACCAGAGGTAGCTCCGACTACTTCCACTTCATTGATCTCAAAAAAACAATAATGCAAAGTAATCTCTCAGACCACAATTTTTTCCCTCTTCATGATCCATTTAGACAGTGAACATGAGGTCAATGCAACCACTATAGCCTTGTCCCAAGGTGTTTCTATCCAATAGAATTAGATTGACAATATTGTAGAGGATCATAGAGAGAACGAGAGTCTTCCATATGTTCAACATAAATCTATTGGACACAACCCTTTTCAGGTGTGCTTGGGATTCCAACCATTATCCCCCATTGATATAGCTCTTCTTGTTTCATCTTCACTGACAGTGTCCTCCCACACTCATACCAAGGAAGATCCTGCAGCTAGATTTGTTGAACGGATCCAACACCTCTAACAGGTTCATGACATCCTTCCATAGGAAACGTACAAGAAAGACATCTACTTCAACAATGCAAGCAACTCACTAAGGTTTAGATTCAACAAAAGTTTCCCCATCTCCCGAGGGAAATTGATGTAATGGGGACCAGTGCTTCCTAAGGGGGGAGGAATGATCCAGGTGTATATTGGTGGCCAACCACCTTTTCCACTGGATCAACATTTCAAGCCTATGGGTTTGATAAACCATGATATTCACCCTTTTGATGGGGAATGGAATGTAATACCATATTCATTTGTTAATTACACACATCATGTAATGATTTCCTAGTGGTCTTATGTTCATTCCTACAACATAGCGTTAATTCAATGGATCCCATTAGAACTCTGTAGGTAAGTGCGCTTGGGCTAGAGTAATATCGGGATGGGTGACCGCCTGGGAATTCCTAGTGTTTTAAATGCCTATGCCATTTTATAAATATAGATTAATTTATCCCACATGCATCATGAGAATTGTTCTCCTCTCACTCTCTCATATATAATTGAGGTTAAGGAGGCCCTTTAAGCATGCGATTGAGTGTGATGTAAATGTTGTTGCAAATGAAGCATAGCCAGCATCTCTTTCTTTTCTGAGATTATCTACTCCATTTTGCCATTTTGTGTTCTACAATGTTTTTCTATCTTATTTATTAATAGAAGTTGAGGTTTCACTGTATTTCTGTGTTCTTTTTTGTATATTTTGTTTTTGTCTCATTTCATTTTCAGCATAATCCAGATCTTCATGTCATTCATTACAAAACAACAAAGAGTTTTGAATCAATTCAATTTTTAGATTTAGATTGGATTGGTTCAATACATGATCAAGGATTGGATTTTAGATTTTGCTTCAGTCTTGGCAATGATTATAGTGTAGAGTTTGAAGAAAAAACATGTAATTTCTCTTTCTACCATGGAGACAAAACATATAACAACAACCTTAACCTGTTCTAAACTATTTTGGCTAAAATGATTTTTCGAAAATTTGAAGTAGTAGTTCAATTACCTCACTATTATAAATTATAGATTGTGATAACACATGCACCATTATAGTGAAAAAACTTATTTTTCATGCAAGAAAAAAGTGTAAGAAATTCCTCATAAATTCAACATAGATTTGATACAATAAGGGGAAATGCACTTAGAAATTAGAGTTTTGTTGAATTAATTAGCACATGCACCATTATAGTGAAGAATCTTATTTTTCATACAAGAAAAAAGTGTAAGAAATTCCTCATAAATTCAACATAGATTTGATACAATAAGGAGAAATGCACTTAGAAATTAGAGTTTTGTTGAATTAGTTAGAGTTTTATAAAATTAGTTAAAGTTAATTTCAAGAGATATATTTTTTTCATTATGCAAACAATTAAGAGTTTGATCATTAAATATTAGGGGATAATATCGATAGAATAATGCTTAATGGTGACTTTAAGTGATATTTTTAATAGATTTTGAGTAAATATAACATGAACAAATCTAAAAACACCATTTATGGTGTTAAAGAACCTTGCAATTTTTGTGGATTTAAAAAAAGTGCGTTATAGATTTTTATATATAGTCATAGTCTTTTGGAATTTTGTATATATAGTCTTTTGGGTCAACTTTTTGAGTTAAATGTAATTTTTTGAAAATTACAAGGATATCGCAAATTACAATATTCTTATTTTTGAAATGTTTTCAAACATTTTTAATATAATTGCATGGTCATTTTGTTGGCAAACTCAATAAGCTATGTAAACTACTCAAATTTTTGTGTCAAATTGAGTGTTTTCATCTTACTTGTTCATACATAGGACAATATATCAGCACATGCATCTCATCCTTAATTTCTTATTGTTTTAAAAGTAAACATATAAGTTATTCTCTATTTATATTTTTCCATCTCCCCATTTCCACTTCTAGGTAGTAAGAACTTAACCTAAATTGACAAAGTAAATGTTGTTTAAACATAAAGATTTTTCTCTTTGAGTTAGTGTTGTTTTGTGTAAGTAATCCTTCGACTAATCTCACATGGATAGAATTTCATTTTCTAACTAGGTCCTTGCCACAACTTCTCAATTACCTTCTTTTGTACTAAGTCTCAAATGGTCAATGGTTCATCTAGAAAATCTTCTTCTTTCCCATTTTCAATCCATTTCATCTCTTCATGGTACTAATCCTTATATTGAGATGCAATCTTTGATTTCCATGGAAATATGTTTGTATCCACATACTTTATTTTGATAATATATTTAATAAATTGGGTTAATTCTTATCCTTATAAATGTAAAATCTTGGTTATCGCTAACATTATAGAGTAAGGAGTTTGTATTTTAACTCCTAGTTCCTCTAATAAAAATTATTTCCAAACCCTCTCAACTTTCTTCCAAGATTATTTTGAGAGGCCTAGAGCCCAAACATGACGACCACAACAAATTAATTCTTGTACTAATTTTCCAAAGAGCAACTTCCTTGATTTCCATCTCCATATTTGAACTTTTCTCCATAGAATAGAGGGGTTTGTGCCCCCTACTACCTATTTCTCCACAAAGTTGAACTAAGGAACTACCTTCATCTTGTTACCATTAAATGTGTATCACAAGTACCTATTACCATTACCTTTGTTTTTGTTTTCTACATTTCTTTCACTTTAAAGTAACTGTATTTTTTTTAGGGCGTCAAGAATCAAGATGTCTTTGGAAACTATCTTTGTGATTTGCTAATACCAAAACATCTTCCATAAGTCCACAACAACAAAGCATAACTTGTGATCTGTGTTCATCTTACCCCATTCTTCTTGATCCATACGAAGAATGTTGGAGAGAGGGATATTACTATCAATGTTGACTTTCATTCTTCCAATTTTATCATTTATCAACACTGTCAATTCACTTCTCTCTACTCAACTAGAATTCCTACTTTCTCCATTCTTTAACAAAGTTTTACTCAAGACATCTAAAGATTAAGAAAAATTGACACAAAAAAGATTAATATTATTAACTTTCCCTCACTCTTTACAATTACCAACATCAATTTTTTGATAAGCTCATTATAAATTTCTTTTTGAGAGGAAAGGAGTGATAGGTATGGTTAAATAAGTGTAATGACCCTGTTTCCCCCAGTTTGTAAATATAACTATAACTGGCCAAGAGACTATGGAAAACTAAATATGTGTGAATGTTTGATTTGATGAACCTTTATGTAAAAGGATCAATGTATGAATTTTTTGTTATTGATAGAAATTGGATATGTGTTACAAAACTATTGAAAGGGGGGAGTTTTCCAAGATAGATCATGGATGATATGAGAGAGATGGTGAGGGGAAACAAAGAATGGTTGAGATGACCCTCACCAGACCAGTACCTACAAGGTGTAATTTTTCAATAGTCCTCTGACCCATAAATGAAATACCAGTCAGGATGGTAGTTGGAAGGCCATACTCAATATTTAATGAGGAGATGGGGTAGGGTGCCCATCTGTAAGGCTTATAGGCCTAACCACGAATTGGGATTTGGACCCACGCAACCTTGCCGAGGAAGGAAAGAAAGGAGGTAATGTGGGGGACAGATACATATATGCAAGAGGCAAAATAGAGAAAACAATCTCCAAAGAAGAGAAGTGAGCATGTTTCGACTCTGGAGTTGAGAGAAAAGTAGAGAAGCAAGATTTTTTTGGCTGTAAGAAGCCTTGGGTAGGGTTTCGATACAAGATGATAAAGGAGGTTGATGAGTGACTGAGGAATTGCTTGTCCAGACCTCCTTATTTGGAGTAGAGAAAACAGGTTTCTAAGCTCCTATGGGAGGAGGAGAGTAACCTTCGTCCCTGAATGTCATGGAGAAAGGAGAAAAAATGTCTCTTAGAGAATCATGGTATAGCTTGGGGGTGTCCAGTGGTAAATTTGTCATGATTGGTTGTGCCTATGGTTGGGAGGAAACAGGCATCCATTTCAACAGTCGCTTCACATTTTCCAGTTTTGAAAGTATTTTCATACTCTGTGTAATACATTGGATGCGATGATTGAATTTTTGTGTTTATGATTAAGTCTTGCAATGTTTGAAAAGTTATTAGAAATGCTCATTTGCTTCTATAAACTGTTGTATTTACTTGGTATTCGATTTACCTCAGTTCAACTGCTAGAGAGTTATGGGATGTGAAACCGCAGGAGAGTTGGGGTAAGATTAACTAAAACGTCTAAGTCCTGCCAATATTTTGAGTTTACCTTAGCGGGAATGCCAAGTTCAACTCTATGAGAAAAATGGTGTTTCCTTCAGACTATACACCCATCTAACCAAGGGATGATGCCCATGTACTTAACCCATTTGTTGAAAAAAGGATTAGCGCTTATCCCACAAGAATTTCCAAAGGACCCATATGACTAAGGTTTGGGAACCTTGCACTAGATGAAAGGAGCTAAGTCTCCCTGGCTTCGGAGCTCCAGGAGTTCGGAGTTCATAGTTCTAGGGGTGTTTTTACCTTAAAAAAATCTCGGCTAAGAGTAGAGCTTATATCTCAAGGTTCATTGGGGGATCCATATGACTAGGGTCTGGGAACCTTGTGCTAGTCCAAAAGGAGCTAGCCATTTTGGCTTCCGGACTTTAGAACTTATGACACCACAACCCTCGAAAACAACTGAAGGCCATAGTTGTGAATTGATGAGGGCTGTTGATATGGGGATCTAGTGGATATCTCTCTCAACCGTCAAATCAGACTTAGGAAGGGTAGCGTTAAGTTATTCGACAAAGTTCCACTTCACGAGAATAGAAGTGGTCTAGCATCGAAACTCCCGAATGTTGAACTTTCAAAGTAACGTGGACCATCGATCCTTGGATCCTTTGAGATCCCTCTCAACCGTTGATCGAATAAATCTATTGAACACCCCTCCTAACTGTCCAACCAATCGGGAATTCATCATGGAGTGACATGTGGCCCCTCTTGTCCCATGTTGAATGTTTTGCATTGAACCAAATCCATTGGATGAGAGGCTACATGGCAAGAGATCCTATAGTCTAGAGACTTGGTACTCTATAGGAACTTGGCCAAGAGTTTTCAAGGTGTGAAAAATGATGAAATCGTGAACAACGAAGTGAATCCTAACTGTTGATAGGTAGAGGACACGTGGCGCTAGATTCGAGAGTCTAGAGACTTGTCTCTTGGAGGTATTTTCGATGTGAGGAGTTGGTAAGCTCCAAATATCGAAGCTACGAAGTAACATAAGTCATAGATCTATGGATCTACATGGACATATCTCGACCATGATAGTTGAAATAAGTGAGAAGATTGTATGTCAAGGCCTGATGTGGCTCATTGACGTCATCTAGGGTGATGTGGACTTGCAACTTAGGTGCCACGTGTCACCTAGATATGGCTGATTCACAGAACCCTTATTCCTATTAGAGAATGACACATGTCACCCCTAATGAGGACACGTGTCACCCCTAGCCCTTGCCATGTGTCATCTTGTGGTTTTTGCTCTCCTGGCCAACGTGGTTGGTGATGTGTCCTGGGCTCTAGGAGTCTAGATAACTTCGATAGTTCTGAATATAGGGGTGTAGTATAATAAAGGGATGTTCAATGATGATCACCGAATGACGAACGTTCAATGACGACTTTTGATGGCTGAAATGCTGAAAATGTAGGACGACGGTTACCGATTGTCGAACATCAAACTCTGAAAAAGGGACATTCAACGCAAAATGTCGAACACCAATCATCGAAGTTCCAAGGACATGCGGCAAGATTTCAGGACTTCAGGGAGTAATAAAAAGGGGCATTCAACGCTAAATGCCGAATACCCCAACTAATAACTCCCGGGTCACTTCGGGAGGCAATAACTTGCATAACAGAGCTCAAATTTTAGTGTGGTGGTGACCGTTAGAAAGATCGTGGTGAGGAGTAGCCAATGGAGATATTAGAATTAGGATTTGATATAGTTAGGAAAAGAAAAATTTTGATGTCCCACCCCTTAAAATAATATCTAGGGGTCGGGTGTGTTATAATAGGTGACCAAGTTTAAAATAGTTCTTAGGATAGGGCCCTTAACTCTAACTACTGTAGAACTATTAATGTTTGCTTGCAATGTATAATGGGCTATAAATAATTTCCACATGTGTTCACTCTTCTAAGAATTAATTAATGAATCACTGATGGATTTTCAATTATAGGGGAGCAAATTTGAAGATAAACATTTCTCTCATATAAAAATACAACAAACATCATGCATCTTTCATAAATATTGTTCAAAGCATAAAAATGATAGGTTTTCATAACCATACATTTTTGCAAGGAGGGTGAATTTAAACCTCTTCTACTTAGTGAAATATTTCGATGAAACAAAGAAAATAAATGGGAGAGTAGAAATTGTTATTACACACAAACCAAATGTGATGAGTTCTCTCTTATATAATGTAAATACAATACATATAAATACATGAAGCATTGTTTCAAGATAGAAAACTACATTGATCTATTGATTGAGTAAATATTTCAAAATTACATGATCCAGGTGGATATCAGTGGCCACCCATCTTTTCCAACTGGCTCAAAATAATGTTTTGGCAATTTTGGTAAATTACTATTTTTAGTAGTTTTTAACTTTCGGGGCTATTTTGAGGGCCTAAATGAAGGTTTTTCTGGATTGAGCTTCTCAATTATAGCTAAAGGCTCCAATTGATACCCAAAAATGAATCTCCTCGATGATACCTTTCCAACGAGCTACCTTGCGCCCCAAACAAAGATCGTATGCCAAAGTTACGCCCCCGAGAAGTTGATACACCAAACTACCCAAAACGGGGTCCAAACAATTGTTGGATTTTCATCTTCCGAGGTTAGGGTTTTGGATTTTCTTTATGATAAAAATTCCTTTGCAGCCTCATTCTGAAATCATATTCTTTCCAATGCGAGTAGCGAACACGTCTCTTTTCAGAGATAAGATGCCACCATTCTAGCAAAGACAAAGAAGGATATGAGAAAATGGCGTGAAAACCATAAAAGGCCTTGGAACAACACTGAAGAACGATGCTCGAAGATGATGCAGGAGAATCTCAAAAAAACACACGTGGAGAGACAACTCAATGCCCTAGAACACCTTTCGAATTATTGTTGAGATTCTAAAAAATGGTGTTTCCTATAAATCGTTTTGAACGGATGATTAAAGAAGACCAAAACGCTTGGAAGCTAAAACGATCACATGAGATCTGGGAGTTTCACTCTGAGATTTTAATGTAATGGTGCTTAAGTGGTAGTTAGTTTTTACTTCGAGAATATAGGTAGTTGGAGGGAACCCTAGGATCCCTCTGGTATAAGTAGAGGTGTTGTATTCCCAAATGAGGCTATTGAACATGAGGGTAGCTACGAATTAGTTGAGTATTGTTGTTGTTGAAATTTAATTAGAAGTTGTTGAATATTGTTATATCTCATGTAGATTCAGATGAATATAATAGAGAAATATTGACCCAAATGCATTTGTCACTATTTCTTGTCTATTTCAGTGAATGGTAGGATTTTTGTTTATGTTCTGTTCTTTGTTATTTTTTGTTTTCATGCATGCATGAATTACACTAATGAATGCATGAATTACCTTGTTGAATGTATGAATCTGTGAAACATTAGATAAGTTTCAATTGTTTATCTTCCATGAGCTTATGCAAGGAGTGTGTATTGTGTGCAAGGAGTGCATTGACAGAGTCTAATTCGACTCAGAGCTCAGAAGAGATAATGTGGAATTTATATGAAGAGTGTGCATATCGTCTGCAAGAAGTGCGTCGACAGAGTTTTGAACCAGAATCTCAGGAGGAGTAGCTCGAGAGGTTGCTCGTAGAAATATGTGTGAAGATCTATTGCAATGTGTGCACAGATCCGAAATCCGACTAAGTGTCGAAGAAAACCCTTTAAAGAGTTAAAGGTTTGGAGGAAGACAAGTTTCAAAAAGTTAACAGGAGAAATATTCAAAAGGGAGGATCCCTTTAAGGTTTTTCATAGTGACAATCAAGATCCACCCAGGAGAAGCGAAATCATTCCAAATTGTCTGATCTGGGAGAAGTTACATGGTGGTTAGCTATGATTTCTTTCAGAAATTCGTGAACCATAAGGTTTGGAGTGTAGAAGGGTGAAAAACACCAAAGTCCGAAGCTACGAAGAGATCCCAACCGTTCGATGGAAGGTGGAGACGTGACAGTGGATAAGCAATTTTGGGAAGAACCGTCTCGGAGAATTTGCGCCAAGAGATAACAATTCTTGCAAAGTTGCAGAGTGCGAAATAAATCCAAGTCGTTTGTTGAAGAGGGGATACGTGGCAGTAGATTGGATATTTGGGAGGGTAGAGCTTCGAAGATATGGATCATTGGACCTAGAGAGGATACATGGCGGAGATACAAAAAATTTGGAGGTAGAGTCCTTCGAATTAAAGGAAAAGGCGGAATACCTAGAGACTCCCCAAGGCCAAGCTAGCGGAGTAGATCGTAACCGTTGATCTGGAAGGACACACATCACCAGTTCATGAAATTCGAAGAAGAGCTAAGGGGAAAGAGAGGTTGCCTGAAGAAAAGTAAGGGGAGAATCTCAGTCGTCGATCAAGAGAGGCACATGGCGCTGGATCTACGATTCCAGGTACATAATAGTTCGGAGAAGAGGAGTGTTAAGACATGTTAAACTCCCGAAGACCAGAGTTCGAATGGATCACAGTCGTTGGTTGTGGGAGACAAGGATGATTTTAGGGGCTAATTTTTTCTCATGGGCTAATTTTCGATGGTTTTTCCAAAAATGAGATTCGCTGTTTTAAAAATGATTCGCCCAAATTCTATAGGATAAAATTATTTTACCTTAAAAATTGCCAAAATTTTATAAAAACTATACAAAATCCTTAGAAATTTGAATATTTTTACAAAAAAATCGCCAAACATTTATAGTTGGCATATGAAGGATTAGTAAGATTCACCAAGGTTTCCACATTTTAAAATAAATTTCCATCCTTAAAATCATCCATGGTGGGAGAGATGAGAACCGTAGATATTCCTAGGTGAGTTTGCGATTCGGGGTTCAAACGAAAAGGGTGCAGACGTTGCTAAGAACGTCAAAACCTGAACTTACAAAGCACTCAAGAGGTTAATCCCTAGGTCATAGCCCGAGTTCATGTGTGGAAAGGGACTAGTGGAAGGAGATAACGCCTAAAATCTCAAGACTTTAAAGTGCTAAGGCAAGGGACCCACAGGTGCCATACAACCCGTGCCTAAGGTGATAAAAGGGCCTGTGTTTAATTCAGTTTGGGGCCAACAAGGCCTCGAGAAGCTAATCCATATCAGGTAGTTGAAGATCCTTGACTGGGAGGTAGCACAACCTCGAGGAGAGAAGGGGGGTCTACATCAAGTGGTATCAGAGCTTAAATATCTCAAATTGTATTTTGTGTGAGTGAATAAAAGGTTAGCACAATGCCACCTAGAATACTTGTAGAGCCACATGTAGCAAATTTATTTGTAGAAAGAGAAATGAGAGAACTTCATGCAAGGTTGGATGCAATAGAGAAAAATCAAAGGAGAGCACCTGATGTTGGAGACGTTAGTGATGAAGAAAGCGAAGAAATAAAAGTTGAAGAAGTTGCAGGGGAACATGTTGTCAAGGAAATCTTATTGAGAGTGGTTGTCAAATTGGGAGCTAGAGAAAATATAAACATCTTGATGTATGAATGCAATCTAGATACTGAAGAATTACTTGATTGGATATGGGCAATGGATAAGTATTTAGACTATAAAGGCGTCAATGAGGAGAAGAAGGTGAGACATGCTGTCACCAGATTAAAAGGACATGAAACGATATGGTGGGATGAATTGTAGGCTAATATGTGAAGCAAAGGTAAGCAAAAGATTAAGAGTTGGGACAGAATGGTAGCCAAGCTAAAGGCTAAGTTCATACCCAAATATTATCAGATAAATTTGTTTAGGAAATTGCATAACCTGAGAAAATAAGGAATGGCAGTGAAAGAGTACATAGAAGAGTTTTATAGACTGAACATCAGGACTAGACAGAGGGAGAAAGATGATGAAAAGTTTCCAGGTATATAAATGGCCCGAGGTATGCGATCCAAAATGAAATCAACATGATGAAAGTGAGGACGGTAGAGGATGCCTATCATATTTCACTGAAGGCAGAAGAGAAGTTGGTCAGAAAACAAAGCCAGTGAAGGAGAGGAAAAATTCCAAACAGAGGTAAGGGAATTGTCCAGAACAAGGAACAGAAGCCCAACGGTGAGACTGATAAACCACATAGTCACTCAGAAAGAGGAGGAAGTTCCTGAGGGATATAGAGTAGTGGAAGAAATTATTTTCCTAGACGAAGAGGAAGAGGAATAGGAGGAGAGGTAAGGTGTTATGCCTGTGGAAAGACAGGACGCATGTCTTGGGAATGTCCCGAGAAAAAGAAAGAAGGAAGTGAAGCTCACATTTCAAAAGTGCAGAAGCTGAATGTTGAAGCATAAGGTTCAGAAAATGGAAGATCCCCGATGTTGAATAAGGTTATCTTGAAACCAGAGCCAGAGGTTGAAAATCCAGTGCAGATGAGTAGTTTGTTCATGACTTCTTGCAAGACTAAGGATAGAGTATGCAAAGTGATAATTGATAGTGGGAGCACTGATAACTTAGTATCCACAGAGATGGTGGAGAAATTGGAGCTGGAGATAACTGCACATTCGAATCCATATAAAGTCTCATGGTTGCAAAAAGGTGATCACTAGGTAATGCTCACTAAACAATGCCTCGTTGAATTTAAAATAGGAGGATATAGAAATGAGTTTCTATGTGATGTGATTCCCATGGATGTATGTCATGTTTTGTTGGGGAGACCATGGAAGTTTGACAGGAATGTCATTCATGATGGGAGAAAAAATAATTATACTTTGGAGAAGAATGGTAGGACACACATGTTGCTACCAATAGAGGAGAAGAAAGTAAAGGAAGAAGCCATCACAAGTATACTTCTCATGAGTGGGAAGGAAATCTTGAGTGAAGTTAAGAAGGAATAGGAGATGCAATTTTTTGTGGTGAGGAAACCCATAGTTTTCCTTACAAGTAATTCTAAGGATGATTTTCCTGAGGAAGTTTAGGATCTGTTGGATAATTTTGCTAACATAATAGTGGATGAGTTACCTAATTCATTGATCTAATAATAGGAGGAAGTCTGTTGAACAAAGCATCATACAGATTGACACCTCAAGAGAATGAGGAGCAAAAGAGACAAGTCCAAGATTTATTAGACAAGGGCTTGGTCAGAGAAATCTTGAGTCCATGTGCAGTACCAACTATGTTGAGTCTGAAGAAGGAAGGAGGATGGATAATGTGTACAGACTCAAGAGCCATAAACAAGATCACCATCAGGTACATATTTCCTTTGCCAAGGATGGATGACTTAATGGATTGTTTAAGTGGAGAATTTGTTTTTTCAAAGATAGATTTGAAGAGCGGATATCACAAGATAAGGATGAGAGATGGTGATGAGTGGAAAACAACCTTCAAGACAAATGAAGGGTTGTATGAGTGGCTTGTTATGTCATATGGCTTGACAAATGCCCCAAGTAATTTTATGAGATTGATGAATGAGGTATTGAAAGATTTCATTGGTAAGTTTGTGATTGTATATCTAGATGATATATTGGTCTTCGGTAAAACTGAAGAAGAGCATTTGAGACATTTGACATTAGTGATGAGAAGACTGTAGTAGGAGAGGTTGTTGATAAATCTAAAGAAGTCCTCTTTTATGAAGACATAACTCATTTATTTGGGTTTTTTATCTCCTCAAATGAATTGAAGATGGATATAGAAAAGGTGAGAGAAATCAAGGAATGACCATCATCAAGAAGCATATTTTAGGTGGGAAGATTCCATGGATTAGCGGGTTTCTATAGGAAGTTCATTGGAATTTTCAGTGGAATTTGTGCACCAAAATTGGATACAGTGAAGAAGAGGAACTAGTCTTTTAAGTGGACAAAAGAGGCTAAGAAAAGTTTTAAGATATTGAAGGAGAAGATAATAGAACAACCAATTCTGGTCTTGCCAAATTTTGGGAAGACATTTCAAGTAAGGTGTGATGCTAGTGGAGTTGCAATTGGAGCAGTCTTGAGCCAATATAATAGGCATACTGCATATTTTAGTGAGAAGTTGAATGACACTAAGAATAAGTAATCCACATATGATAAGGAATTTTATGCAATAATTCAAGCCTTGAAGAAATGGAGGCACTACCTTGTTCCAAAAGAATTTGTTTTGTATAGTGATAATTAGGCTTTACAATTCATAACTAGATAGGAGAAGTTAAATCAAATACATGCTAAGTAGATAAAGTTTATGAAAAATTTCACTTTTGTCATTAAACATATTTATGGTAATGCTAACAAAGTTGTTGATGCATTGAGCAAGAGATGTAATAACCCCCAGTAGTGCCCCAGTGATATTATGAATTCTAATCATGTTTATGAATTCTAATCATGTTTTGTAGGCTAGTGAGCCGAGTATTGATATGCTAGTGGGATTATGTGTTTATTAGGCCAGAGAGCCTAAGTGTTAAGGAGAGGAGACTAATTTTTGTATATGTAATTATGAATATCATTAATATAATATATAAACATCACTGTGTTTCGACCGACCATGAAGAAGGAGTGACGGGGGACTAAGCTTCCACAAAATGGTTAAGGGAGAGGGGGATAAAAGATTGGAACAAGGGCTAATATTGAGGGCTTAAGTCCTTGATTAATAATTTATTATTATTCCAAAGTGGTGTGAAAGGTATTTTTTTTTATCCTAAGTTCCTGGAAAAAGCGAATGCATACTTGATGGAATGCATGTAGCTTCATGGGTGACATGTGTTGGACCAGGCACATGCAATTTAACCCAAGAATGGAGCAATGATGGGGGTTCATCCTCCATTCTGTCATCTACATTCTGAACTGTGTTACCTCTACGTTTGATCACTGCATACCTCATGCATCTCTGAAACCCAAAAATGTGAGACCTTTGTGATCGATTGGTGTATTCCCATGAATTTCGTCTTGTCTTTGTGTTTGGTCTCCATCATCGACCTCTGCATACTTTCCTTGTCACGCATATGAAAACTAGTGGCAAACCCATGGATGGATTTGTGTCTCCTGTGTGTCTTGTGAAACCGGTTTATCCATTCTACAAATCTGAGTTTGTGCTTAATTGTTTGGGTCATTGTTTTTTGTGAAACCTTAGCATACCTCAATTGTCTATGTCATGTGTGTTTTAACTATAGGCTGTTGTGGCCATGCAGTCCCTTGGTTGAGTGTGATTGGCTACCGTCATTCGTTCCTTGTTGAGCCATACTGTGGTTCTCCTTATGCTGGAATGGAGCTGAAGAAGCAAGATGTCAGGCATGTGTACAACACTCTCTCTAGGTGAGAGTGTGCGTGGAGGAAATGAGAACTCCTGGAGGGGGTCCTATAGATGCCACAGAGCTTGGAGAATTATGATCCGTCCTATTGTTGAAGTCCAATACAAGGGAGGTTTAGCAGCCGAAGGATTGTCTTGGTTACAGTAAAGGTGTATACTCCTGGGGTGGGACAAGCATGTGGGGAATGAGAGTGTTTGAGCAGTGGGCATAAGTGGCTCCTAGGAGAGAATCCTTCCTCATAAACTGTGTGTCTTCCTGTTGAACTTTCCTAGCCTAGGATTTCCTTTCCCAGCGGAGCTTAGTCCCACCTGAGAGTGATGAGAAGTGCAGTCTAAGGTTGGGAGGTTCGTGGAAGGTCTGCACGCAGTTGGTGGTGTAACACTAGTTTAAAATATAAGTATTCATTATGTACTTAATTTATATCCAATGGATGTATGTGTCTTGAAATGTTATCATGTATTATGTTGCAAGTTTGAATTGTTGTTAATTATGTTTAAGTCTATATGACAACAATAAATCCATGTTAAATATGTTAATTTGATTTAATGCATATTCTTTATAAATATATGTCTATATGTTATGCATAGTAGCATTGTTTGGCAGTGGGGATGATGGTCGGGGACGTTACCATATGGTATCAAATCCATAGTTTCAATGCTGAGCCTGGATGGGCCAGATAAGTGGTCTTTGGACCCAAGGTTTCGAGTGGAAATGGTGTT